>CM062813.1:1176226777-1176478188 GCA_031772625.1 Pinus tabuliformis
GAATTAATAATTGGACCATTCAAAAATGGTATCTACTTACGAATGGGATTGAACATATATGTATTTTCCATTTCAATTATATGAATATCTATATATTCATATAATTGAAATGCGGGTATGGTTGAATGGTAAAATTTCTCTTTGCTAAGGAGAAGATGCGGGTTCGATCCCCGCTACCCGCCCTTCACATGGAATATGAAAAAGAATAGTTCATGTATTGACCGTTTCTTTTCCTCACTTATAATTCAATTATAAATTGATAAGTGAGAGAGCAATCCTTTCCAAACCAAAATACTTCGTATGTTCTGGTCTGGCGGAGACAGGATTTGAACCCGTGACCTCAAGGTTATGAGCCTTGCGAGCTACCAGACTACTCTACTCTGCACCATTGATTTATATCATAATCAGAATGGGTACACAAAACAATAATGGGATATAGTACCCCTATCCCTATATAGGGATAGGGGCACTATATCCCATTATCACAAGAAACTTCAATTACTTTTTTCTTTTCCTACCAACTCGATTTTTTTATCCCGGGCAATAAACATGCGTGGGCCATCTCACGAAGTATGTGTCCGGACAATCCAAAGTCTCGATAGTTGGCTCTAGGTCTTCCAGTCGAAGAACAACGTCGATGGAGACGTGTAGGTGCACTATTACGTGGTGAAGATTGCAATTTTCTATGAATTTCCCATTTGTCATCCAATGATGACACTTTGCTTTTTTTCTCCAAAGATTGACAAATTAAATGATATTTCCGTTCCAGTGTTTGTCTCTTCTTCTCTCTCTGAATGAGACTCTTTCTCGCCATAATAGTTCAGTTGGTACTATTACCTACCAGGAATCAAAATATAGATCAGATTTTAGATGGAGTAATATTATGTTGATTACTTTTTCTCTGTGGGGTATTGTCATTGTATCAATGACAATACCCCACAGAGAAATTGATGAAGAAGAATTAACCAAATTTACCTGATTTAGAGGCAATTAAAAAAGCTGCATAAGTGAATATATAACCTACAGAAAAGTGAGCTAATCCAACTAATCGTGCTTGAACAATGGAAAGGGCTACTGGCTTGTCTCTCCATCGAACTAAATTAGCTAAAGGCGTGCGTTCATGGGCCCATGCAAGAGTTTCGATCAGTTCCTGCCAATATCCACGCCAGGAAATAAGGAACATAAATCCAGTAGCCCAAACAATATGCCCGAATAAGAACATCCACGCCCAAACAGATAAACTGTTCATACCAAAAGGATTGTATCCATTAATAAGTTGTGAAGAATTTAACCATAGATAATCTCTTGATCATCCCATTAAATAAGTGGAAGACTCATTAAATTGTGCTACATTACCCTGCCATAATGTTATATGCTTCCAATGCCAATAGAAAGTAACCCATCCAATAGTATTCAACATCCAGAAAACTGCTAAATAAAAAGCATCCCAGGCCTAGATATCGCAAGTACCACCCCGTCCCGGACCATCGCAAGGAAAACTATAACCAAAATCTTTTTTATCTGGCATTAACCTGGAACCATGCGCATCCAAAGCACCTTTAACTAGGATCAATGTAGTTGTATGCAAACCTAGAGCAATAGCATGATGAACCAAAAAGTCTCCAGGACCAATTGTTAAGAACAATGAATTATTATTATCATTAATAGCATTTAACCAACCAGGTAACCATATGCTCTTACCTGCATCAAATGATGGACCACTTGTTGAAGATAGGAGTATATCGAAACCATATAACGTCTTACCATGAGCAGATTGTATCCACTGAGCAAATATGGGCTCGATCAAGATTTTTTTTCTGGAGTACCGAAAGCAAGCATAACATCATTATGGACATAAAGTCCCAAGGTATGGAAACCTAGTAATAAACTAACCCAACTAAGATGAGATATTATAGCTTCTTTCTGCTCCAACATTCTCGCCAATACATTATCCTTATTATGTTCCGGATTATAATCCCTAATGAGGAATATAGCTCCATGAGCAAAGGCTCCTGTCATAATGAACCCGGCAATGTATTGATGATGAGTATATAATGCAGCTTGGGTGGTGAAGTCTTGTGCTATGAATGCATAAGCGGGTAAAGAATACATGTGTTGAGCTACCAAGGAAGTTATAAACCCCAAAGAAGCTAAAGCAAGACCCAATTGAAGATGAAGAGAATTATTGATTGTGTTATAAAGACCCTTATGTCCACGTCCTAATAGGCCTCCTGGAGGAACATGTGCCTCCAAAATATCTTCCATACTGTGACCAATCCCAAAGTTGGTTCTATACATATGACCAGCAATTGAAAAAGCAAGTGCAATAGCTAAATGATGATGAGCCATATCAGTCAGCCATAAACTTTGAGTTTGTGGATGGAATCCTCCGAGAAAAGTTAGAATAGCAGTTCCCGCCCCTTGGGAGGTACCGAATAAGTGACTACTAGAATCAGGATTTTGAGCATAGAGATTCCACTGACCTATGAAAAGCGGTTCTAAACCTTCGGGATGCGGTAATACATCCAAAAAATTATCCCATTTGACGTGCACTCCCTTGATTCAGGAATAGCGACATGAACTAAATGCCCTGTCCAAGCTAGAGAACTGACTCCGAAGAGTCCTGACAAATGATGATTGAGACGGGATTCGGCATTTTTGAACCATGAAACACTTGGTCTCCATTTAGGTTATAGATGTAACCTACCCGCTATTAAAAAGATGACAGAAAGAAATAGCAAGAAAAGAGCTCCAGCATAAAGATCTTCGTTAGTGCGTAAGCCAATGGTATACCACCACTGATAAACACCGGAATAAGCAATATTGACCGGACCGGGAGCACCTCCTCGGGTAAAGGCTTCTATAGCTGGTTGACCAAAATGAGGATCCCAAATTGCATGAGAAATGGGTCTTACATGTAAGGGATCGCGTACCCATGCTTCAAAATTTCCTTGCCAAGCCACATGGAACAAATTACCAGAGGTCCACAGAAAGATTATTGCCAACTGACCAAAGTGGGAAGCAAAAATTTTATGATAAAGGCGTTCTTCGGTAATATCATCATGACTCTCAAAGTCATGTGCGGTCGCAATACCGAACCAAATACGACGAGTAGTTGGGTCCTGGGCCAAGCCTTGGCTGAACTTTGGAAATCTTGATGTCATATACTTTTCAAATCCTCCTAGCCTTTATCCTATTGCAATAATTCTTGCCAGGAAGAACGCCCATGTTGTGACGATTCCACCCAGAAGGTAATGAGCTACTCCTACTGCACGTCCCTGTACAATGCTCAAGGCTCTGGGCTGGATAGCAGGAGCAACCTTCAATTTGTTATGGGCCCAAACAATAGATTCAATGAGTTCTTGCCAATACCCGCCGCCGCTGAATAAGAACATTAAACTGAAGGCCTAAACGAGAGCACCTAAAAATAAAAGACCATATGCAGATAATGAAGAACCATAAGATTGGATCACTTGAGAGGCTTGTGCCCATAGAAAGTCACGGAGCCACCCGTTAATCGTAATGGAACTTTGTGCAAAGTTTCCTCCCGTAATATGAGTTACCACTCCCTGATCACTTATATTACCCCAAACATCGGACTGCATTTTCCAGCTGAAATGGAATATTACTACCGAAATTGCATTGTACGTCTAGAATAAACCAAGGAAGACATGATCCCAGGCAGATACTTGACATGTTCCTCCTCTACCAGGTCCATCACAAGGAAAGCGAAAAACCAGATTCGCTTTATCAGGTATTAAACGGGAGCTACGAGCAAATAGAACACCTTTAAGTAGGATTAAAGCAGTCACATGGATAGTAAATGCATGAATGTGATGTACCAAAAAATCCGCAGTTCCTAATGGAATTGGTAACAAAGCCACTTTGGAACCTACTGTCACCAAATCACCACCTCCCTAGGTTAAGCTGGTACTCGCTGTTGCACCAGGAGCTGTTGAACCAGGTGCTGAAGCATGAGTGTTTTGTATCCGTTGCGCAAAGATAGGTTGTAATTGTATAGCAGTATCTGAGAACATATCTTGAGGACGTCCTAGAGCGCTCATAGTATCATTATGAATATACAGACCAAAACTATGGAAACCTAAGAATATACATACCCAGTTGAGGTGTGATACAATTGCATCACGATGTCTAAGAACGCGATCTAATAAATTGTTGTATTGAGTAGTTGGGTCATCATTAAATCACTGTCCAATCAGACAGAATATTTTCTAAGTATCGTACCAACGCATGACTTGATATGTATGGTAGAAGCAAATCAGATTTCTTAGTAAAAAGAGCTTGGTAACAAGATTTAAGATCAGTTAACTACTTCTGTCCATTAGATCTCCAGATAGAGTGGATCCGATTGGTCCATTTGTATAGAAATATGATAATAGGATCGAACAACAGGAGATGTTTTTGAACAACCTGTTACAATAGGAAAAGCTTATATGTCGAAATTGAGTCATCAAGTTGATGAGAAAATACATGCACGTTCGAGTGGACCTTATGCACAAGTTACACAACAACCTCTTAGAGGAAAATCCAAACGAGGGGGGCAACGAATAGGAGAAATGGAAGTTTGGGCTCTAGAAGGTTTTGGTGTTGCTTATATTTTACAAGAGATGCTTACTCTCAAATCTGACCATATTAGAACTCGTAATGAAGTACTTGGTGCCATTATCACTGGAGGGCCAATACCTAAACCTGACACTGCTCCAGAATATTTCCGATTGCTCATTTGAGAATTACGATCTTTAGCTCTAGAATTGAATCATGCTATTATATCTGAGAAAAACTTTCAGATAGATAGAGAGGAAGTTTGATCACAATAAATTGAGATCTTTTATGATTGACCAGAATAAACATCAACAACTTCGAATTGGATTAGCTTCTCCCGAACAGATTTGTGCTTGGTCCGAAAAATTTTTACCTAATGGTGAGATAGTTGGACAGGTGACTAAACCTCATACTCTACATTATGAAACTAATAAACCAGAAAGAGATGGATCGTTTTGTGAAAGAATCTTTGGACCTATCAGAAGTAGAGTGTGTTCTTGTGGAAATTCTCCAGGGATTGGAAATGAGAAGATAGACGCAAATTTTTTCACACAATGTGGAGTTGAATTCGTTGATTCTCGAATTCGAAGATATCAAATGGGATACATTAAACTGGCATGTCCGGTGGTTCACGTATGGTATTTGAAACGCCTTACCAGTTATATTGCGAATCTATTAGCTAAAACTCGGAAAGAATTAGAAGGTCCAGTATACTGCGATATGTGACTTGATCACAAGTTCCGATCATACAGATCCATAATCAGGAACTGTCATCCTATTAAATCTCATTGGGATGCCTTTAGCTCTGACATGACCCTCCAGAGGAGTAGCATGAAGCTCAGAATTATAAGCATATTTTCAAGATGCTGAGAAAGAGGAATTAGTCCAGGGTTTAGATATTATTTATCAAATTGCTAATTGAACTTCGTGAAAACACTTCTTTCAGATAATGGAATTTGAAATTCATTCTCTTTTATTTGGGTTAACCCTGAATAGAGGTATTGCGGACCGAAGATATGGCTATAGGAGTCTATTCATCGCACATATGCTTCGATCAATAGTATTGTAACCATCGAAGTAAAGCAAAGCAAGCAGGAACCTAAAGGATCAAATGGAACGAGATAAATACAAGTAAATCCCTAATTGAAGGTCTTTCAAGAAGAAAAGGATTGTTCGAAAGGGAGGAGACTGATCAATAATTCCATATCTATGTTGTAGAATCATAACATAAAGGAATACTCAATTTCACTTGGAACTTGAGCAGAGAGTAGCGATCTCTCTTCAGAGCGAAAAAGAGTTTTTCATCTTTTTTTTAGTTACTTGAGCCGGATGAGAGGAAACTTTCACGTCCGATCCTGAAGGGGGGGAAATCTTAGAATAACCTATCCAAATCTTTTTCTTGCCAGGCCCATAGCTAACAAACCAACTTTATTGAGATCACGGGGTACATTCGATTATGAGATTCAATCCTGGAGAGAGATTATTCCTCATTACCTCTCTGCTTTTCCTTATTACCTCTTTCCTCGGGGTTCTGGAACATTTAAAGAGAGAGAAATAGCTACTGGGGGAGATGCTATCAGGAAACAACTAATGGGTCTGGATCTGCAAATGATTATAGATCGTTCACATATGGAGTGGAAGAACTTGGTGGAACTGAATTGGAATAGATTGGAAGAGAACCAAGAATCTACTGTGGATAGATGGGAGGATGAAAAAATTAAAAGAAGAAAGGATTTTCTGGTTGGACGCATGAAATTGGCTAAACATTTTCTCCAAACAAATATAGAACCAAAATGGATGGTCTTATGCCTATTACCAGTTCTTCCTCCCGAACCGAGGCCAATCGTTCAATTAGGTGAAGGTGGACTTATTACCTCGTCAGATCTAAATGAACTTTATCGAAGAGTTATCAATCGGAATAATACTCTTACAAATTTATTAGCAAGAAGTGGATCTGAGTCATTTGTTATTTATCAAACAAAATTGATCCAGGAAGCTGTAGATGCACTTCTCGATAATGGTATCTGCAGACAACCAATGAGAGACAGTCATAATAGGCCTTATAAATCGTTCTCAGATGTGATCGAAGGCAAAGAGGGAAGATTTCGTGAAAATTTACTAGGCAAACGAGTTGATTATTCAGGTCGTTCCGTTATTGTAGTGGATCCCTTTCTATCATTGTACCAATGTGGATTACCCTCAGAAATAGCAATAGAGCTTTTTCAAGCATTTTTAATTCGTAGTCTCATCGGACGACATATTGCTCCCAACCTAAGAACTGCTAAAAGTATGATTCGAGATAAGGGACCCATTGTATGGGAAGTACTTCAAGAGGTTATGCAAGGACATCCCATATTGTTGAATCAAGCACCTACCTGACACAAATTGGGAATACAAACGTTTCAACCTATTTTAGTAGAAGGACGTGCCATTCGTTTACATCCATCGGTTTGTGGGGGATTTAATGTAGACTTCGACGGAGATCAGATGGCTGTCCATGTACCTTTATCTCTGGAAGCTAGAGCAGAAGCTCGTTTACTCATGTTTTCTGAGACAAATCTTTTGTCTCCAGCTATCGGGGATCCTATTTCTATACCGACTCAGGATATGCTTCTTGGACTTTATATATCAACGGTCCAAAATAGTCAAGGTATTTATGGGAATAGGTACCATCCGTATCACTCGGAAAATAAAAGCTTTTCTTGTAAGAAACCTTCCTTTTATAGTTATGATGATGTGCTCAGAGCTTACCGACAGAAACAAATTGACTTATACAGCCCCTTATGGCTCCGGTGGGGGGAAGTGGATTTACGTATCATTACCTCAGTAAACCAAGAAGCCCCTATCGAAGTTCAATACGAATCTTTGGGTACTTTCCACGAAATCCATGAACATTATCAAATAAGAAAAGGTAGAATGGGAGAAATCCTTAATATATACATTCAAACAACTGTTAGTTGTACTCGTTTCAATCGAGAAATGGAAGAAGCCATACAAGGGTTTGCCTGTTCTGAACACCCAAATTAATCACTACTAGCTCTCAGGATCTAATGTTATTGATCTTATGATTTTTTCATTAGTGCAGATATAGAGATTGAGGAAGCCTTCGAATAACCAACTGCACTTTGGAGATAGAAAAGTGCATAATCTCAACGAATTACTTCCGAATGGGGAATAGCGAAGAACTATAGCATTTCGTAATTGATTGGGAAATGAACTCTTAGTTTATAACAACCAATGAGGGAGGACCACTAGAATGGTTAAAGCTGAATTGTTTGAAGTCTAAGCACAACTAACTGGGTATTCTTTCCACCGCTGTGTCAAGATGAGATGGATTCAAAGGCATAGTTGGAGATTGATCCGATATATAACATTCATATCAATGGAATAATTTGATCTATTTACTGAAAAATAGTCCCAATCTCCCATCCAATTTTAGTTCCAATGCTGAACTGACGACCTAAACAGAAGGGAATTTATTCGATAGAACAAAAAGGAGGAGGCACAAATTAATTGATTGAATGGAACGATTCAATTTTCATGAGGGAAGAAGAGGAGAGAAAAGGGGAAACAAAAAAAACATAAAACTTTCTTGATAATTGCAAATCCCTTTTGCTGGAAGAGCCCTTCGGAGATCTCGGTCTTTTATAAATTGATTCTAATCTTCCGTAAACGGAACGGAAAGGGCAAGCTTGGTGTGAAGGGAACGTATACTTTCCTGGGGAATAAAAAAGAACTGAGCAGGAGAGCCGAATGAATCGAAAAATTCGTGTTCGGTTTGGGAAGAGATTATGAATTCATGAAATTTGTGAATAGATAATCTACTTTCATTAAGTAATCTATTAGATAACCATAAACAGAAAATATTGGAGACTATTCGGAATTCAGAAGAACTATGTAAAGGAGCTATCGATCAGCTCGAGAAAGCTCGGGCTTGCTTAAGGAATGTGGAAATGATAGCGGACGAAATCCAGGTAAATGGAAACTCCCAAATAGAACGAGAGAAAGAGGATCTCCTCAATACTGCTTCTGAGAATTTGGAACAATTAGAGGATCCCAAGAATGAGACGATTTACTCCGAACAGCAAAGAGCATTTGACCAGATTCGACAACAAGTTTCTCGCCAAGCTTTACGAAGAGCTATAGGAACTTTGAATAGTCGTTTGAATACTGAGTTACATTTACGTACGATCGATCACAATATTGGCCTGCTTAGAACCATGATGAACACAAATGATTAGTTGTTATAGGTCCTATTTCTCAATAGATAATTAAAAAGGTTAAGAACCTATTTCTGAACAGATAATTAATAAGTGCTAATGGGAAGTATTAGACTCGACGAAATTAGTAGTATTATACGGAAACAGATCGAACAATATAACAACGAAGTAAGAGTTGGTAATCTTGGCACCGTACTTCAAGTAGGAGATGGCATTGCTCGTATTCATGGTCTTGATGAAGTAATGGCAGGGGAATTAGTGGAATTTGGAGATGGTACAGTAGGCATTGCCCTAAATTTGGGATCGGATAATGTTGGAGCTGTATTAATGGGCGATGGCTTGATGATACAAGAAGGTAGTTCCGTGAGAGCAACAGGAAAAATTGTTCAGATACCAGTAAGTGATGCGTATTTGGGTCGTGTTGTAAATGCTCTAACCCAACCCATTGATGGTAAGGGTAAAATTTTAGCTTCCGAATTTCGACTGATTGAATCTCCCGCTCCAGGTATTATATCAAGACGTTCCATATATGAACCCCTTCAAACGGGGCTTATTGCTATTGATTCTATGATTCCTATAGGGCATGGTCAGCGAGAATTAATTATTGGGGACAGACAGACCGGCAAGACAGCAGTAGCTACAGATACTATTCTTAATCAAAAGAGTCAAAATGTAATCTGTGTTTATGTAGAAATTGGTCAAATAGCTTCTTCCGTGGCTCAGGTAGTTAATACATTCCGAGAACGTGGCGCAATGGCATATACCATTGTGGTAGCGGAAACTGCGGATTCTCCCGCTACATTACAATATCTCGCCCCTTATACAGGAGCAACTTTGGCTGAATACTTCATGTATAAAAAATAACACACATCAATCATTTATGATGATCTCTCCAAACAGGCACAAGCTTATCGACAAATGTCTCTTCTATTAAGAAGACCACCTGGCCGAGAAGCTTATCCGGGAGATGTTTTCTATTTGCATTCCCGTCTCTTGGAAAGAGCAGCTAAATTAAGTTCCCAGTTAGGTGAGGGGGGTTTTACTGCTCTACCAATAGTTGAGACTCAAGCTGGAGATGTTTCAGCTTATATTCCCACTAATGCAATTTCCATTACCGATGGACAAATATTTTCATCAGCCGATCTATTCAATGCCGGGATCCGACCTGTTATTAATGTGGGTATTTCCGTCTCTAGAGTAGGATCTGCGGCTCAGATAAAAGCTATGAAAAAGGTAGCTGGAAAGTTGAAATTAGAGTTAGCTCAATTTGCAGAGTTGGAAGCTTTTGCACAATTTGCTTCCGATCTTGATAAAGCTACTCAAGATCAATTGGCGAGGGGTCAACGATTACGTGAGTTGCTCAAACAATCTCAGTCGGCTCCTTTGATTGTAGAAGAACAAATAGCTACTATTTATACCGGAACAAACGGATACCTGGATATATTCGAAATAGCACAGGTGAGAAAATTTCTCCTTGGGTTACGTTTTTATTTGATAAAAAATAAACCTCAGTTCGGAGAAATTATACGTTCTACTGGTACATTTACAGAAGAAGCGAAAGCCCTTCTGGAAGAGGCTCTTAAGGAACATACTGAACTTTTTTTACTTCAAGAAAAAAAATGAATATTTGATCATTTGGTGGAATTATTCAGAACAGTAAAAAGAACTAAAGAATTTGTTCCATTCCAATCCAATAAATTGCACAACAATTTATAACAATTGAAGAGTATTACGTCCAATAGGATTTGAACCTATATCGAAGGTTTAGAAGACCTCTGTCCTGTCCATTAGACGATGGACGCTCTTTTTTTTCTCTTCCCTTTTTTTTATTTGAATTCCCTTTGGCATACATTGTCCCGATCTACCTTTTTATTCACACTGAGGTTATAGGATAGGAAAAGAATGGAATCTATTTCACATTAATTGATTTTGAGTGAATCGTGAAATTATGTTATATACTTAATCACTTTATATCTACCTATTCTATATCTATCTAGATAGATATAGAATAGGTAGATATATGTTAGCGGGTAGTGGGAATCGAACCCGCATCGTTAGCTTGGAAGGCTAGGGGTTATAGTCGACATTTATTATTCGATGTCTCTAATTCAGAACCGAACATGAGAATTTAATGTCATTCGGCTCCTTCATGGGAGATAGAGAGTGGTATGAGGGAAGAAGCGGAGTATTTATATCAAATCTTTTTGAAAGGAATTTTCAATTCCTTTCTTTCTCCTCTTTTTTTTTCTAATAAAAAACCCTAATTTATTATCGTACCCATGGCATCTACGTCAGTTTATTCTCTTTTTTTAGTGAAGGGCCCAAAATCGTAGAATACTTACTCACTTTCTAGATGATCCTGATAGAAAGATAAATTTGAAAAGTTTAAAATAATCACAAATCTTTCTAGTTACTTCGTTCCCTATTTCTACTGATTCTGATCCCTAGGAGAACAAATTCCACCGAGCTCGAACGAAATGCCGATAACCCAAGTAAACCAAAATCATAGTTCTATAGCTATTCGGCTTCAACCTGAGGTCCTTCCATCCATAAGTTGAAGGTTTAGTCACGATGAAAAAATATCTTCCCCATAGATCTGTAATTTATCTAACCTTTCAAACATTCTGTATCGCTATCTTGGAACCAAAACTGTGTTTATCTTTCATCATTTCAGACCCAGATTACGAGAAGGTATGCTATTCCTCGGTATTCATAGGGAAGGTTTTGAACCTATCTGGAAATAGAGCTTTAGATGGATCAAAGATCCATGTAAAATATCCTTCAACTATTCGAGTTGATAATGTAACGAATCACACTTTTACCACTAAACTATACCCGCCACGATCTGATTGTAACATATGGATCGATCTTTTCTCCAACCAATAGGAAGATGAGGAGTTATCAATCAACCTCTATTGAAATTTTATATCAATCATTACCTCGTTTTCATCATTACAATGAG
The DNA here is from genome assembly GCA_031772625.1 of Pinus tabuliformis. Classification (NCBI taxonomy): domain Eukaryota; kingdom Viridiplantae; phylum Streptophyta; class Pinopsida; order Pinales; family Pinaceae; genus Pinus; species Pinus tabuliformis. Next base: position 1,176,238,523 of record CM062813.1, read on the forward strand.
CCATCTCCAGAGATGGCTCATTGTAATTATAGATTACCTTTGCGAATTGCTGATAAAACAATAACTAAAGGGCCCGATACAACCATCAAAGTCAGAACAGTGAGTTGCGCAATAACTTCTAGATCCATTTGGTTTTCTTTCAAATCTCCATCAAATTTCAATACCAGAGTAGCTTATATATTCATAAGCCAATGGGTCAGGTTCACTTACTTCTCCTCCGTTTTTTCCACTTCTTTTGAAGACTGGTAATTTGAAATTACCAGGTATCCATAATACCTCTGATATGTTCAAAATTGACAAAGATCGAGTAAACTATATACTGATCCTATAGTAGCAGGATGAAGAAGACTATTATTGATAAAAATATAGTGGTCCTCCCCCCATATTAGTTGTGAGACTTCGTCATAACAAATGTTTTGCCTAAAACCTATCATGACAGATAATTTTCGTCCTTGAAAAAGGGTTTTCATCTTGAAAAGATGTGGATCATACGATGAGAAATGGACACCTGAGCCTTCTTTCTTCGTGGGAAACATGAGCCCTTTATCGGACTTAAACCGATGACTTACGCCTTACCATGGCGTTACTCTACCGCTGAGTTAAAAGGGCCCCCTCATCATATATGAATGAGTGAGTCTACTATGGTAGATGGACAACAAATTGGATATGGATGATCCATCTATCTTTATAGATATCAAGTTGAGAACATATATTATAGTAGCTCGTAGGGTAAGGATCGCTATACTGGAAACTCCGGGCTGAGCTGATACGAAACGGATGGAGAAAATTTATGCCTGAGAGCAATTGCTGAAATATGTTTGTATTGCTAGAAGAGCCAAAGGCTCAACGGGTCAGGTCCTATTGCAATTACTTGAAATGCGTTTGGATAATATTCTTTTTCGATTGGGTATGGCTCCCACCATTCCCGGAGCTAGACAATTAGTGAATCATGGACATATCCGGGTCAATGACCATATGGTAGATATACCAAGTTACCCTTGCAAACCTCAAGATGTGATTACTATAAGAGATCAACAAAGATTGAGAGCTAAGAATATGGAGCCATTCCAGTTTATGGCTCTTTTTCTTCCTGGAAGAGGAAGATCTTTCTAAAATGAATTAGAAAGAATTCAATTAGAAGATTAGAGGAGTTGAGCAAAAAGAATTCCTTGATAAAGAGAAAGAACAACCTAGAATTTCTAAAACTAGAATGGATAGAATCCTTTCTTCTCTCTCGGAAATAGAAGAGAGAGAATTAAGGAATTCCGGAATTTGGATTCAAATGTGGAAGGAAAGAAGTGACGGAATATCCGTCAATGGGATTGTGGTGTGTATAGTTTAGTGATATTGACATCTTGCCAGGAACCAGATTTGAACTGGTGGCACGAGGATTTTCAGTCCTCTGCTCTACCAACTGAGCTATCCTGGCTCTTCCTATTAGGTTCAGGTGGGCAATCTGGCGAATAGACATCCACAGGAATTAACTTATCTACTTTTCGAACGGTACTATAATAATCTGTACCAAACATTTCTCTGTGATAGTACATGCTCCAGGGCAACTACATATTTTGGTTCCGACATTTGAAATATCACTACAGAAGGAGCCTTTTTCATGGTCACAGTCCCCGCTGTTATAATGAGGTAAGCTCGTCTAGGTCCAGATCTTGGTATCGGACCGTAACGATCGGAGTCGAATCGCAAATCTATTAATGAAGTGAATTTGATGAAACCACAATTAATACTGTAAAGGAGTGTTCATAAACTGGAGAGTCTGGCCCAATTCGTTCGACAGATCGTTTGGGGTAGTTTAAATATCTGGATTCAAAATTGTTTGATCGAGTAAAGGTAACTTCATAGGATTCATCATTGGCTTTATGTCATTTTGTACTTCCCTCCCCCACTCGGAAATTAAGGACCATTCCAATGTTCCTCTTCGCCACGCATGGACTGAACCAACGATGAAAATAAGCACGAGAATTGAAGCTCCTATAAATGCAGATATACCCTGTATACTAGAACTCATAGCCCATAGAGAAAGGGAGACTGTTCCAACATCAAGAACAACAAGAACTGGAGCGAACATATAATGATCTTAGATCGGATCCAAGTATCTTCCCATTGGTTCGATATAGGTATTTTTACTAGTTTTTAGAATGATCTTTATTATTTTCGATCTGGAAGTCACTAATATGATAAAAATGGACTGCAATTGAATAATTTCAAAATGATCTAATCTATGTAGATCATATATCACAAAATCAATTGATCATATGATCAGCTTATTAACAGATCAACTCAACTGGTCATAAGATGGATGAAAAGATTCATGTTCTAATTTCTTCTCTTCATGAAAAAAAAAAATAGCGAGGTAAAAGAATCGAGAAATTAGAATGGATTCGAACCAATGGAATTGGAGAAGATAGATCAGTTCGTTCGGGAACGAACCTGGGTGGGGATAGAGGGACTTGAACCCTCACGGTCTATAAAGCCAACGGATTTTCCTCCTACTGCAATTTGCATTGTTGTTTACATTGACATGTAGAATTGGACTCTATCTTTATCCTCGTCCAACCATTTATTCCAAAAAATAATTCAATTCTCCATCTAGAATAGATAAGTTCATAATTGGATTACTTAATGTCAAATCAGTACTTCAACTCAAACTAATCTTAAACTAATCTCTAAAATTTATGGCTCTTTTTAAATAATGATTCAAAATGAGTTATTTATTTTTCCAAAATAAAAAATGTGATGGACAAATTATTTTCAACTCCAACTACTTTTAAACAATACTACATATAACTCCTTCATTTGCTATCATCTCTTAATATGATATCACAACAATCAAAATATTCGAAATTCAAACTAGAAATCTAACTTCTTATATAAAAATTTTATAAAACTGGAAAATAAATAAAATATAAGATATTTAAAATTTATAATTAAAAATCAGTGATTATGAAGATATTTGTTATTGAAAATGGGTTATTTTATTATTATGAAGATCTCTTAAAGATCTTCATGGGAGGTGACATCCGGAATAATACTGCTAGGCCTGCCCTTTCCTAAATTTTCAATTCTCATGGATTAAATCAATGTAATTTCGTTTACACTTTCTCTCTTATTCAACACAAGTCCCTTGGGTCTCAAGACTCATGCCTTTTCCATTTCGTTTTGCTTTATGTGTGGTAGAGGGTGACATCTCAAAAGATATCAAACAATCAAATTATTCTCTAAAATATTTTAGGCCACACAAAGATAAAAACATTTCAGGCCACACAAGGAGAAAAGGGTATTTTCCATGTATCAAAGTTTTAATGATTATTGTAGAATCACTCATGATAATTATTGGATAATGATAATTATGGGGTCGTTAGTGCCCAAAAGCATGATTCTTTGATAGGACGTCGATGATTTCGTTTTATAATTCTAGTGAGTCATAATCCCATGCAAAACATTTTTTTTTAAGTTTTTTCTTTAAGATCCCTTCCTGACATCTTCTACCATTATGTTATTTTTCAATGTTTTAGTGAAGAACATAAAGGTTGGGTTATTTTTCAATATTTTAGTGAAGAACATAATATATACCTTTATGCTATTTTTCAATGTTATATAATATATTATTGTTGGGCGAACCATCATTCTAAATATCTTATTTTAAATCTTAGTTTTCAATTGATATTTTTTTCTCAAGAATTCAGATTCATATATCAATTTTTATATTTAGTATGTTGTTATCCATTCACCATTGGCACTCATGAGTTAAATTGTACATAAGATAATATAGTCCTTTCCCCTTTAAAAGCATGTCCTCAAGAATTCAGATTCATATATTAATCTTTATATTTAGTATGTTGTTAGCCATTCACCATTCATATTCATGAGTTAAATTGTACATAAGTAAATATAGTCCTTTCCCTTTTAAAAGCATGTTCTCCTTTAATAGATCTCTTGTAGTACTATATATTCACAAAAAGTTTTAAATTTCATCATGAAAGATGCATTAATCATGGGTGAACCAAATTTTGATAACAAATATTATAGAAGTGTAATCATCCAATGATAAGTTTGTTTGCAAAATTTTTGGGATAGATTTTCCTCAGAGAAAACATTACTTATTTCTATTTTTGGGGTGGGAAATTCCACTTGAAGCTCTTATGTAACCATACTCCATATCTACTTTTTAACTTTGCATTCTAGGAATAAATCTCAAAACTTTTCCTCAAATTTGCATAAAACACATAGAGAAGGCCCTAAATGCATTGCTTTTGTAATTTCTATATTGTTAACAGTTTACTTTAAAATGTCTTTCATAATTTCATCTCTAATCCCCAAAATCTTCTTCCATACCATGGATATTGGAGGTAGATATGTTTGGGATAGTTGGCTTCATAACCTTTTTAAGATAGTACTCTCCTCCTTTCATTCCTCAAGCTCTATCATCAAATTTTTCTTTATTTGAGTAAGGTTGCACCTTTAAGCTACATTTTAGCAATTTCACATCGTCTTCAAGGCTACATAGAGGGGTGAGGGAAACGCATTTTGACCATTGTTTCATACATTTCCCAAAATCAAATATCTTCGAGGGAGGTGATTCCTTGACATCTTAGTTATGGACAATGTTTGGAAACCACTTTGATCTACAAAAGTTGACTCCTTTACATGATGTTACCTTCCCAATGTGATATTCTTTGGATATTTCCTAGCCCCCAAGAAAGGCATCCCTGAATAAGGAGAGACAAATTTAAGTGATCTACATATGGGACAACCCTCTACATCTAAAATGGAATTCTCTAAGTATTTCCTCTAGGGAACACCAAGGAAATATTTTCTATGGGACAATTCTTTCCAACACATTATTTGTCTACAAACATAATACCTGATGATTTAGCCTTGAGGAATTTATTAATGAGGACATGATCTCTTACATCAAGATCCTCCTCTATCAATGGTGTTAGGTAAACTTGACTCGGGATAGGGTCAAAGTTGACCAGGTTAAACAATGATGGTTTTGGGGCACATGGTATTGTACACCCATAGTATTCTACCTGTGGTATTATATGTAATGGAGCTTATAAAAAGCTGGAAGGACTTCATTGTAATGAAAGACCTGGAGGTGAGAAATGAAGGCTCACTTGATTGGATTGGCCAGGGTTTTTTCCAATGCTAATGAGATCTTATTAGGTTGGGATTTTCCCCGGATTTGGGGTTTTCCCAGATAAACATTTGTGTTTATGGTTGTTGCTAATTATTTTCTTATATTTATTCCTCTCGGTAATTATTTATGTTATGCAGTAAATTTCTTAACAACTGGTATTAGAGCCAGATATTGGCTTCAAAGAGATTCTTTTATGCCAGGGGTTTATATTTCCTGATGAGATCAATGCAGCCTTTTTACAGATCTGGGTCTAAAAATAATGCTGGAATAATCGTACGCAGAAGAACCTCGAGGAGAATGTGCGGAAGATAGTGCCGTAACTGCCAAAGATCGTAGTGCATTTGCAATATTTACCGGTTTGGAACATGTTGACAAATTGTTCGGGATTCATGTGGCTATTTAAAGGAGGTTGAGAGATACCTTTGGTAATATTAAAATTCAAGGCTGATTTTGTTCGGAGCTTTTTTCCTAGGGAATTGATAAGGGATATTCTTATGTGTTCTATGTCGTGTTGAAAGATGGAGTAGGCGTGGGTTGCATGTAGGTCAATAGAAGTAAATTGTTCATGCGGCTTCGAAAATTGTTCGTTTTCTGCTACGTGAGGCCACCGGTGTTGGAATCTACGAGGTTCTTGTCAGGCTCGCAGTTGGAGTGGTTTGATAGAAGTTTTTGAGAAAATCAAATTCAAAGAGGATGGATTAGAATTGCAGCAACAATAACCAAAAAAAAAATTAATGAAGTCAAAATTGTTGCATGTAAATGGGCATACTACTGTAAGACCTGGTAAGGCATGTGTACCCCTTGGTGATCACCGGTAAAGTTTGGGTTAGACCTAGGTAATAGGGAGATGTCGGGTTAACAATACCCCGGGTAAAAACTCTGAGGGGGGTAAGAGCTAGAGTGAGTAGGATTGTCTCACTTAGCAGGTTTGGCTGGAGTTAGTCAAGGAACCCCAAGTCAAGTTTAAGGGGGGAATTGTTAGGTAAACTTGACTCGGGATAGAGTCAAAGTTGACCAGGTTAAACAATGATGGTTTTGGGGCACATGGTATTGTGCACCCATAGTATTCTACCCATGGTATTATATGTAATGGAGCTTATAAAAGGCTGGAAGGACTTCATTGCAATGAAAGACCTGGAGGTGAGCAGTGAAGGCTCACTTGATTGGATTGGTCAGGGTTTTGGCCAATGCTAATGAGATCTTATTAGGTTGGGTTTTCCCCCAGATTTGGGGTTTTCCCAGATAAACATTTGTGTTTATGTACCAAGGGAGGTACCCAAGGTAATAATGTAATAATGGGATGGGCCATAGTAATAAATAAGGTGGTTAACCCATGTCATGTAAGGGACCACAAGTAGTTAATAATAATGTAATGGGCCCATGGTATTAGTTGATGGTATGAGGGAACCATGGTAATGACCCATGATATTGTATGTATGAGGCCTATATAGAGGCTAGAGACTCCACATGGGAGAGTGAAGGATTATTGTATGAATAGGCATATGGCTTGTGGAGTTTTCTCCTTCATTAAGGAGTGAATGTATGGCGTTGCCCTACCTTAAGGGTTTGATCAATAAATAATCATTTCATATTATTTATGGGTTTCTTTGCATTATCTTATATTTTCATATCAGATCTATAATATTTCTGGGTTAGATCTATAACAAGTGGTATTAGAGCTACAACAAGTGGTATCAGAGCACTTTCTTGGGCACAAAAGTGGAGAATTTTTTTTAATTTTTTGTAGAAATTCCCTACAAAATGTTATATAACATGTTATATCAAAGCTATAACATGCTACAAAGATATTAGTGTTATATACCTAGGGGGGGATAATATGGGGTACCAAGGGAGGTACCCAAGGTAATAATGTAATAATGGGATGGGCCATAGTAATAAATAAGGTGGTTAACCCATATCATGTAAGGGACCACAAGTAGTTAATAATAATGTAATGGGCCCATGGTATTAGTTGATGGTATGAGGGAACCATGGTAATGACCCATGGTATTGTATGTATGAGGCCTATATAGAGGCTAGAGACTCCACATGGAGGATATAGTCAAGGATTATTGTATGAATAGGCATATGGCTTGTGGAGTGCTCTCCTTCCTTAAGGAGTGAATGTATGGTGTTGCCCTACCTTAAGGGTTTTGATTAATAAAGAAGCATTTCTATCTATTTCTCTCTTATTGTTTCTGGGTTTATTTTCATTGTCTTATATTTTTGGATCAGATCTACAACAAGTGGTATCAGAGCACTTTCTTGGGCACAAAAGTGGAGAATTTTTTTTTAAATTTTTTGCAGGATTTCGGGGGTGGCGTGTTTGCAGATCGGATCTATATGTTTTGGTGCAAGATCTACAAAATCTAATTGCAAATCTAGATTCTTTGTGAAAAAATACCCGATTTCAAAAAAAAACCCGGCTGAATCGGAGTCAGGATGAAGGAGATATCGTTTATTTAAAAATCAGTGGGGTTGCAGAGAATTTTCGGGGCAGCGAATTTGCGGCACAGATCTGGACGTCCTGGTGCAAGATCTGCAAAATCTAATTGTAGATCTGGATTGTTTGAGAAAAATTACCCATTTCTCCGCTAAAGGTCGCCCCCCACAGGTAGAATTACCTAGTGTTATATACCTAGGGGGGATAATATGGGGTACCAAGGGAGGTACCCAAGGTAATAATGTAATAATGGGATGGGCCATAGTAATAAATAAGGTGGTTAACCCATGTCATGTAAAGGACCACAAGTAGTTAATAATAATGTAATGGGCTCATGGTATTAGTTTGATGGTATGAGGAAACCATGGTAATGATCCATGGTATTGTATGTATGAGGCCTATATAGAGGCTAGAGACTACACATGGAAGATAGTGAAGGATTATTGTATGAACAGGCATATGGCTTGTGGAGTGTTCTCCTTCCTTAAGGAGTGAATGTATGGTGTTGCCATACCTTAAGGGTTTGATAATAAAGAAGCATTTCTATCTATTTTGATCTTGTTATTCTTGGATCTATTTATATTATCATATATTTCTGGATTAGATCTATAACAAGTGGTATCAGAGCACTTTCTTGGGCACAAAAGTGGAGAACTTTTTTTTTATTTTTGCGGGGTTTCAGGGGCGGCGAGTTGCAGATCAGATTTGTACATTTTGGTGCAAGATCTGCAAAATCTAATTGCAAATCTGTATTCTTTGTGAAAAAATATCCGATTTCAAAAAAAAAAATCGGTTGAATCGGAGTCCGGATGAAGGAGATATCGTTGATCTAAAAATCAGTGGGGTTGCAGACAATTTTTCAGGGCAGTGAGTTTGCGGCATAGATCTGGACGTCTTGGTGCAATATCTGCAAAATATAATTGTATATCTGGAATATTTGTGAAAAATACCTAATTTCAAAAAAAAAATCAATCGAATCGGAGTCCGGATGCGGGAGATATAGCTGATTTAAAATCAGCTCTTTTTGTAGAAAATTTTGTTACGGCGGTAGAGTTGCAGCACAGATCTGGAATTCTAGTGCCTGGATCAGGATTTCTATCACATGGGCAGATGCAGAATGATTGTTCCATTTCAGAAAACAGGTCATAATAAGGATTCTAAGCAATTTTGACGAAACTGTGACAATTTCAAATTTTCGCCAAGTAAGTGAATCTTTCTCAAACCCTCTTCATGGAAAAGCTATATTTTACAGGGAAAGATGATGGTCCTACTATTGAAGAATTCATACAAAGATACAAGTCCACACATGGGACACATTGGAAGATTCCAATGCTGATTAATATGACAGATGAGGCTCAAAAATGGAATCTATCACTTGACTACAAGCAGTTGATCAAACTTTCAGATGCAGAATTTGAAAAAGTCTTTTTGGACAAATGGTCTCAGGCTAGAAAAAAGGAGAATGAGACACATAAGGGGTTAATTTCTACGGGTGTATCCTTACTGCAAGTTCATGGATTGATTCAGAAAGAGAAAATCATGGTTTCTATAAATCCTAGTTGCAAGCATAATTTCATCAATGTTAATTTGGCAAAAAAATTGCAAGTTCCAACAAAACACATTGAAAATACACAGGTTGATGATGAGAATGTTCAAGTGTACAAGGATTTGAAGATTTCTATGGATAAATATGTGTTGCATGGTGATTTTTATGCTTCAGATATGGATAACATGGATGTTGTTTTGGGATACCCTTGGATGGAATCAGTGGGTACTATAAATATTAATGTGCAGAAGAAATTCCTGAAGCTCTGGTATAAAAAGAAGAAAATTACATTACAGGATATTTCCATTAATAAATAGGTAGAGTCCAAGGAGGCTGAAGTAGAAGATGTTCCAGAGTCTGACATATTAGATGATGAGCTAGTAATGATAGATAACAAATACAAACAGAGGCTGAAGCAAAAAAGGTTACAGGTGCTGATACATCAGAGGACGGCTCAGTGGTTGAAGTCATATTGGAAAATAAGACACGACAACAGGCACCACAACAGGGTGAATTAAAGAAAAAGACACCGTGGGTTAAAACTTCAACATATCATCACCCACATCACCCCGCAAGAAAACAACCAACACGATGGCAACCAACTAGCCACAAGGACAACAACCCCCATATGATGGATAGCAAGGAGCCTAGATCCACCTACTACACATCAACACTGAAGAGATGCAACGGTCAACTTCCATCTCAAGTGAGCGAGGCACCAGCGAGATCGAGGGTTCACCTTTCTCTTGGATGGCTAGATGCACGTGCATGGTACCAGTGGACTACTCTTTTGAGTAGATCTTATTATTTATGTTCTTCCCATGTTTCGGGGACGAAACATGCTTAGGGGGGTGGAATGTTATATACCTAGGGGGGATAATATGGGGTACCAAGGGAGGTACCCAAGGTAATAATGTAATAATGGGATGGGCCATAGTAATAAATAAGGTGGTTAACCCATATCATGTAAGGGACCACAATTAGTTAGTAATAATGTAATGGGCCCATGGTATTAGTTGATGGTATGAGGGAATCATGGTAATGACCCATGGTATTGTATGTATGAGGCCTATATAGAGGCTAGAGACTCCAAGTCAAGGAAGATAGTCAAGGATTATTGTATGAACAGGCATATGGCTTGTGGAGTGTTCTCCTTCCTTAAGGAGTGAATGCATGGTGTTGCCCTACCTTAAGGGTTTGATAATAAAGAAGCATTTCTATCTATTTTGATCTTGTTATTCTTGGATCTATTTATATTATCATATATTTCTGGGTTAGATCTATAACAAGTGGTATCAGAGCTATAACAGTATCAAGGATACTGAGCGACATTTGTTGCTCAAGTACCACCGCTGTCTACACAAGTACATCCAGGATGAGATGGAGTTCCTGGATATTTCCTCACTCATCACAGCGTATCGGTACATTGTCAAGATTGAAAATTTGAGCATAAGTTTAAATAGAAGAAGCAAAAGTTTGGATCCGTGAATCCAAAGCAAGGAAAAGGCACCCCCAAACCATAGAACAAAGGACCAAACTAAGGCGATGCTACCTAGGACAGCCCACCAAAGCGGAAAGAAAATAACAACATCCCAAAGATGAAGAAGGACATGGGAAAGTGGTGTGAGTTCCATAAGAGCTCCACTCACAATACAAGTGAGTTTCGGGCCAAGCAGTCACTAGTGGCTGAGTTGAAGGCTTTCGAATCAGACGCAGGTTTTGGCTCTGAATCAGGAGTAAGGAACTGACAAACAAAAGTATCATTGATGCGGATCCCAGTGCCACCATGGCCACCACCAAGATCCAGAAGATTGAGCCTGAAGATCCAAAGGAGGGGGAATTCCCATTCCACTCATAGATGTGGGTGAAGGGTTCTCCACTGTAGTTCATTGTCGACAGTGAGAGCCAAAATAACCTCAATTCAACAGAGGTTATGAAGCACCTAGGCCTAAAGCCTATATCACATCCACAGCCGTACACCATCAAGTGGCTTCACCAAGAATGAGATCTTCGTGTCAGCCAGCAGTCTCACCTTCCCTACAACATCAATCCCTTCACGGATGAGGTACTATGTGACGTTGCTCCTCTTGAAGTTTGTGATGTATTGTTAGGACAACCATACCTTTGGAAGTGACATGTTGTATATGAGTCTAGAGCCCACTCTGTGATTATTACTTTCGTTAATAAGGTGTATCGGATACTAGAGATAGCCCCTCCTACTGCCATCTCATTTATCACTACAAAGTAATGCAGTAAGATCATTTCCCACACCAAGAAATTTGTTTTCCTTATGATTTGCCCCCAGGGCAAGAAGAAGGTTGTGGCCATGGCTTCCAAGTAGGGCTCCTATGCACAGCAGTAGCAGATGGACAAGGTCGTGGAGGAGTACAAGTATATTTTCACCTCACCCACAGGGTTACCTATGCACTGTAATATCAAGCACTCCATCAATCTGACCCCCAATGCGCAGTTTCCCAATGGACCGATATATCGATGCTCTGCTCTGGAGAACAATGATATCAAGAGACAGATTTAGGAACTATTACAAAAAGGGAACATCAAGCCAAGCTCATCACCTTGTGGGAGCCCGATTGTATTGGTATAAAAGAAGGAAGGGATTTGGAGGCTTTGTATTGACTATCGGGAGTTGAACAAGATCACTGTCTAGAATAGGTACCCAATCCCACAGATTGATGACCTTATAGACCAGCTCAAGGGGGCCAAATATTTCAGCAAGATTGACTTAAAGTTAGGTTATCACCAAGTGCATATCGAACCCTCTGATGTGTGGAATACTACCTTCAAATCCAAGGATATCCTTTTCGAATGGTTGGTCATGTCATTCGGATTGACGAATGCCCCTGCAACCTTCATGAGACTGATGGATGAAATCTTGTCACCCTTCACCAATGCATTTGTTGTGGTGTATTTAGATGGCATCTTGATCTCTAGCCAGAGTTGGGAAGAGAACCTCCACCATATTCGACTGGTCCTTCAAACCCTGCACCAACAGAAGTTGTGTGCTAACTTGGAGAAATTCACCTTTGTCCTGACCCAAGTTCAATATCTAGGGTAAATCATTGATGAGTAGGGTGTACATGTGGATCCATCCAAGATACATGTCATTCAAGATTGGCCAGCCCCAACCACTCTAACAGAGCTCCGCAACTTTTTGGGTCTTGCCAATTTCTACCGTAGGTTCGTGTTGGGGTTATCTCATATCAGTTGGTCTTTAAGTCAAGTCACCAAGGACAGAGAAAAAACAAAGTTTTTTGGTCATAAACCTAACAAAAAGCATTCTCCAAGTTGAAGAATCACCTATGTTCTACACCAGTGATCACATTACCAAACCTGCAACAACCATTTGAGATTGAGACAGATGCCTCTGACTATGCTATTGGTAATGTTCTTACTCAATGTGGGCATCCATTGGCTTACTACAGTGATACACTTTTAGACACAGTTCGAAAGTACCCCACTTACGACAAAGAAATGTATTCCATTGTGTAGGTTTGTCGTCAATGGAAGCATTACATTATGGGGAAGGAAACGGTCATCCACATAGTCCACCGACCTCTACAGTTCATACAGACACAAGGGAAGTTGTAGAACGATCGCCATCAGAAATGGTGAACAGTTCCATTTGAACATTAAGTATAAGAAGGGTAGCACAACACCAATAATGTCATTGATTGCCTCAACTGACCACCGGTCATGGCACTGATCACTGTGCTCGACTCATGTGGGCATGAGACATCGGGGTGGCCACATCTTTACAAGAGTGATCTAGAATTTGGCAGCATATACCAGACACTCCTGGAATGGAAGCAAGTTCCAAATTTTCACCTTCAGGATGCACTGTTATGCCACCTGGGAAACATCTATGTTCCTTCAAGTGAGCGTGCCAAGATGATTTGGGAGGTGCACTACAGTCAGGTTGCTGGACATTTCGGAGTAGAGAAAACAATGGCAGTATTGCAGAAGTATTTTTATTAACCAAAACTTCGTCAGGATGTTGGGAAATACATTAGATCCTACACCGCCTGCGCCATTTCCAAACCAACCATCAAGAAGCAAGGTTTGTATACTCCTATACCTACTTCTAGACGGCCTTGGTAATTTGTCTCCATGGATTACATGTCTGGCCTTCCTTCTACTAAGCATGGCAGTGATTTCATTTTCATGGTCATCGACATATTCTCTAAGATGGTCATCATGGTGGCTTTGCAAGAAGAGTATCACAGCAAAGGCCACTGCTAAGCTCTTCTTTGAGCGAGTATGGGTACACTTTGGCATCCCACAGTGCATTGTCTCAAATTGGTACAACAGATTCCTGAGTGAATTTTGGTCAAGTCTATGGTGGATGTTGGATACAAAACTTACTAAGGCCATGACTTTCCATCCCCAAATTGATGGCCAAATAGAGGTTGTCAACACGATGATCATACACATTTGTGCATGTACATCTCAAATAATCCATGCACGTCGGATGAAAGTACCCCCTATGTCTAACACACCTACAACAAATCTCTCCACAACTCAACAAGCCACAACCCCTTTTAGGTAGGGCTGAGATTTCAACCATTATACCCCATTTATGTGGCCATACCATTTGCAGTCACTCACGTAGATTCGACTCACATTTAGTCCAATGCTAAAAGGGCTAACAACTTCATTGAGCAGATTCAACACATCCACCGATAGGTCCATGATATATTGGATAGAGCCAATGCTAAGTACAAGCAACGCCATGGTCAACATCAAGTGTCGCACAAGTTCCAAGTGGGTGACAAAGTTTGGCTAAATTTGCAAAAGGAGCACCTTGCTGGACCCCATCGCAAGCTTTTCCCACTCAGATATGGGCCATACACCATCACCAAGGTCATCAGTGACAATGCCTTTGAGTTCAGCATCCCACCATTCCTTGGTCTACACCTAATGTTCAATGTAGATTGCTTTCGACCATACTTTCCACCATTGTTGGACACATCTAACATTGAAGAACAAATCACACCAACAGACTTCAACTCAAAGTGCATGGAACAAGCCACAACTGATCAGATCAAGAACACTTTCCAACAAAGGATACAACTATATTGAGTTGTCAAAGCAGGCCAACTCCTTCACCAAGGCAAGTGGTTCACCACGGACCAAGTTCAACAAAATTTTCCTTACCTCCTGGAGGCTCTGCACGCAATGGGGACCATTGCTTCCTAAGGGGGAAGGAATGATGTAAGTGGATATTGGTGGCCACCCACCTATTCCACCTAGACCCCCCAGTCAGTTTCATCTGTTTCCTTGTTCATTTCAGCATTTACTATTTTTAGCAATTTTTTGGGTCCTGAACTTCCGGAGCAGTTTTGACCCCCTAAACAACGCTTTTTGGGGTCCACGGTAGGCCCATAGATGTAGGTAGGGGCCTGCAGTGAAACTTTTAATACTCAGAGAGACCTTTCCAACAAGGTATCATATGCGCCAAATGAAGATAATGTGACCAAGTTATGACCCCGGGAAGTTGGCTGCCCAACTAACCCCAACAGGGCCCACAAACTCTTGGTGTTACATCTCCTGGGGATAGGGTTTTGGTTATTTAGGGTTTTCTCATGTTTTCCAATAATAAATAGGTCCTTGAGCCTCATTGTAACAGAGTTCAGAGGCGGTGTCTAATAGCGGAAGAATGCGAACGCCTCGCCTGCTAACAACGCGACAACCCTAATCTCTGTACTCCCCTGACCTTCTGAGCTCGCACTGTCGGGCTCCTTCTAACCTCCTTCCATGGACGCGCCCGCAGGAGGGGTGGGATCCTCCACCCCTCCTCACACAGCTCTAGCCTCTGACAATGAATAGTCTGCAAATCCTCTGACCCCTCCTGGCGGTCTCATTGAAAATGATCAGGGAGAAAAACTGACAAATGGCGAAGCGGATCCCTCAGTACCATGTGAGACAGAAGACAAAGAAAAAGACGTGCACAAAAAAGCCTCTTCGTCACAGCCAAAGGTAACCTCGGCTACCTGTATCCCAAAAGCTGCAGAACAAATCAAAGTCGATCTCCCTAGTCACCACATTAACAGTGAGATCCAGTTCATGCAGGACCATGCGCTCATAGGCAAGTTTCTCGGATTCTGGCCAACTGAAAAGGCGCTGCAGGGATGGATAGCTTCAAAATGGAAGCCTAAAGGCCAAGTCACTCTGCAGCTTGGACCCAAAGGCTTCTTCACGGCCATTTTCCACTGTGTGGAGGAAAAATCTCGCATATTCGAAGGAGGCCCGTATTTTTTTAACTCATCAGGTCTATACCTCCGGGACTGGAAACCTAGGTTCAACCCTGATAAAGAAGACTTCAGTTGGGCTCCAGTCTGGATACGCATGTATTCCCTCCCTGTGGAATACTGGAAAGAAGAAATGCTAGCAGACATTGGCAACAAACTAGGGGTTTTCATCAAAGTTGCTGAGGAAACCAAAACCCGCAGATATACCTCTTATGCCCAGATCTGTGTCCAGATGCACTTGACCAAAGATCTCGCCGACTCGGTAAGTCTCTTTCATGATGATTTGAATGGAATCAACCTTTAGATTACGAGCACATCCCTTTTCATTGTTGCAAATGCCATGAACATGGCCATCTCTTCCGGGATTGCCCTTTGAACTCGCAGTCCAAACCTACAGCTAATGAATCCAATAAATATTCTGAAGGATTCATAAAAGTTCCGAATCGCCGTAGGCATGCCAAGAAAAACCATGTAGTCTCAGATAGCTCCATCAAATCTGACTCTCAGAACAGATTCATTTTGCTCTCATCTCCTGATCCTCAGGAAAAACCAAGTTCAGAACCTCAGGAGAACCCCTCCATGCCCTCTTCCTCCCAAGCTCCCATCGCCCCCAGGCAGTCTTCCATTCCCGTTCCTCAAGGCCTCTTAACCAGTCCCCCTTCAGATAAAAAACCTGTTTCTGATACTGGCTCTCTCCCCCCTTCCCCGGGGAAATTTGCTACAAAGCACACTCAGCAGCCCTCGGTAATGGAGCTAGATGCAGCTCTCACCCTCAGTCTATAGGACCTTGCAGATGTGGAAGATCAGAGTTCCCCTTCTATCATGGAAAAAGATCTGGTGCATGTCAGTCTGGATGGTCTTGACATCCTCAAACTAGAAACGACATGCAAATAGAAAGAATACAACTCAATACCCCCTTGGCAAATCGACAGACTTGAAGGAGTCCTAATCAAAGCACAGTGTAACAAAAGTCTTGGTATACAAGCTGGTAGTCCATGGGACGGGAAAAAAATTCTCAAAGAAACAAAGAAAAGAGGGCGCAAGAAAGACCTACAAAGGACAATCATAGTAGGAGAAATACTTATGGAATCCGGACGGTTCCCTAAGTTGACAAAGTTTTACAAACCCAAACCCCACTGTCCATCATGAAGCTCATCTCATGGAATGTGAGAGGGCTCAATAGCCCCTCAAAACACAGAATGATAAAAAATTTGATTCAGCAAGAAAAGCCATCACTAGTTTTTCTTCAAGAAACAAAAAGCACTAATACTGCTATAGAAAGAATTCGCAACAAGATCTAGTCAGGCAGCTACTCAGTTTCAGTCGATGCCTTTAGAGCTTCAGGAGGATTAACCATCTTATGGAATCCACAGGTTCTCACTCTATATGACTTTCATGCCACCCATCACCTCATTCAAGCGTCCTTCCATCTCATCGGCACAAACATCCATGGGCACCTCTCAAATGTGTATTTCCCGCAGACTCTTCAGCAAAAATTAGAACTTCTGGACACTCTTACTATTCTCAATGCAAACAGGCAGTTCCCCCTCTGGATTGGTGGCGGGGATTTCAACATTATCAAGACAATGGAGGAGAAAAAAGGAGGCAGAATCAGGTTAGACAATGACAGCACCAGTCTCAAGGATTTCATTCAAAATAATCAATTAATGGACATTCAAACCTCCAACAGAGTCTTCACTTGGACCAACACGTGCAGGGGCACTCAACACATCGCTTCCAGGCTAGACAGGTTCCTAATCTCGGATAATGCTATTCATCTGGGAGGGGACTTTCATGCCTCCATAATGCCCCAAGGCGGTTCCGATCATTGGCCAATAATGTTACAATGGTCTCGGCCAGGCACAAGAAGCAATAGACCTTTCCGATTTGAAGCCTTCTGGCTCTCAAATCCCAACTTCAAGACAATGGTTAGTGAAGCATGGCAATCATTCATCCCGCCGGAAGGTGCCAAAATGTTCAAATTCCAACAGAAATTAAAAAATTTAAAACAAGTCCTCAAAGTCTGGAATCGTACTCAGTTTGGCAACATTTTTTAGGACCGCAAAAGGCTGGAGCAGCAAATGAATGCACTGCAACAGACTCTCATTTTGGAAGGCAGAACAGATGAGCAGGCACAACAGGAACAAGACCTTTGGAATAAAATTGAAGCTCGCAGGCAGCAAGAGGAAATTCTTTGGCGACAAAAGTCCAGAATTAGGTGGCTCAAGGAAGGGGAGAGAATTCCAAATTCTTCCACAGAATTGCCATCCAAAGAAGAATGCACAACAACATAGCATTCATAAAAAATCAACACAGGGAAAGACTAGAAGCACATGAAGACATGGAGAAGGAATTTAAAGATCACTTTCAGGAAATTCTCAGAGAACCTCCAGGAAACAGAGACCACGAAATCAGAACTATCACGTAGCATATTCCCAAAATCATAACAGAGGATCACAACAACAAACTACTCCAATCCATTTCACTCAGGGAGGTAGAAGAAGCGACGGCCCAACTCAAGGACGGCAAGGCACCTAGTCCTGACGGTTTTACAGCCAATTTTTTTCATGAGTTTTGGGAGCTCATCAAGACAGAGGTATGGGAACTAGTGGAGGAATCAAGAATTATGCACTGGATTCTTCCCTCCCTCAATGCAACTTTCCTAGCGCTAGTACCTAAAGGTGAAGAACCCAATAAGTCTGATAAATACAGACCGATAGCACTGTGCAATGTCATTTACAAGCTTATCTCAAAAGTACTATCGAACTGGCTCAAACCTCTCCTTCCTCTTCTCATCTCTCCGGAGCAAACGGGCTATGTAGAAGGGCGGCAGATCATGGACGGTATCATCCTATCGAATGAGGTAATCCACTCTCTAAAGCTGCAAAAAAAACCAGGTATGATTCAAAGTTGGACCTCTCCAAAGTGTTTGATAAACTTAGTTGGAATTATATTCATCATATGTTATTCGCTTTTGGCTTCAACTCCACATGGACTAGATGGATCATGAATCTCATTTCATCTCCCAGCATCTCTGTCCTGCTCAATGGTTCCCCGTCATCGCCTTTCCGCCCCTCCCGTGGTATCAGTTAGGGGGACCCCCTATCACCATTCCTCTTTGTCCTAATGGCAGAAGGGCTCAGTCGACTGCTCAAATCCGCCATCTCCACCCATGCTCTAAAAGGCATCTCTCTCCATGGTCTTCATCCCCAATCCCATTAGCAGTTTGTAGATGACACCATGCTATTCGTTCATCCTTCATCTCAAGAGGCCAAAGTTTTCAAATCCCTGCTCTCTCTTTTCTCTGAAGCCTCTGGCACTACCATCAATGCTTCAAAATCCCAGCTCTTCTTTTTCAACACTCCCGCCTCCACTCAAAGGAATATTGCACGAATTTTGGGGTTCTCCATTGCTAGGCTTCCTTCTAAATAACTGGGGGCTCCTCTGGCAGACTCCGCCATCAAACACGCTTCTTGGAGAACTCTCCTCGACAAACTAACATCAAAGCTTTCGTCTTGGACTTTTCGCTCTCTAAACATGGCTAGCAGACTCGTCTTGATCAAATCGGTTCTCCAGGCCATGCCGCTGTATCTTTTTTCCATCCTGGCAGCGCCAAAATGGGTCCTCAAAGCAATTCGCAATCTTCAGAGAAATTTTCTATGGGGCACCTCTAGTCTAAACAGGAAATGGGCTCTCGTCAATTGGAAAGAAGTTTGCCAAACAAAATCAAATGGTGGGCTAGGATTAAGGGATCCTCTCCAAAGCAACAATACAATGGGTGCACGTATATGGTGGAACTGGATCTCCAAACCAAATTCACCATGGGCGAGGCTCTGGCAAGCAAAATATGCCCCGGGCAGCCAATGGAACGACCTCATCAAAATCAGCACTACAACCCAAGGTTCTCCGATATGGAATGCAGCAAAGCTTCACAACGCCTTCGTTCAAGAGCACAGTTTTTTGGAAATTCACTCAGGTACCACTACAAGGTTCTGGTAGGACTCATGGCAACAACTCCCGAAATTGGTGACCCTATTCCAAAATCCAATATGGCAAGCTTCCATGCAACAGGCAAATCTCACTCATGTTCATCAATTCTGGTAGCAGCACACACACCAAGACTTCCAAATTTGGAAACCTGCTAGCTCCTGGCAGGCAGATTGGCAAGGGGAAATGTACAATGAAATAGATCGGGAATTAAACTACAGAAGAATTAAGTACTCAAATCAGCAGGACAAACTGCGATGGGGACACACGCCAAAAGGAACTTTCACTACTAAGGAAGCTCATCAGCTTCGCTACTCAGCCCCCCAGACAGACAAGGATCAGATATGGGAAAAGGTCTGGCAACCAGGAATATGGCCCAAGGTCTCCACTTTTCTATGGATTTTAAGTAAGAGGCGCATACTCACATGGGACAACCTGCAAAAACGAGGATTCATTGGCCCATCAAGATGCCCCAACTGTAATCTCCATTCTGAAACCATCAGACATTTAATGGAGACTTGTCCGCTCGCAACTCAACTATGGGAGAGAATTGAAAAATGCAATAGGAGATCGGAAGATCGGATGGAAGATATCACAGAAACCATTAGAAAATGGCCAAAGAACCCCTTCAAAAGCCACCTTTTAAACTACCTATGGATTTTAATATCAGGATTTCTCTATTGGATTCTCTGGAAGGAAAGAAATAGCAGAATTTTCAACAACACCAGCAGGCCAACTGATGCTCTGTGGCTTCTCCTGAAGCAAAATCTGCAAGAAACTCTTGCCATCAGAAACTGGCATGACACGGACCTGCTAGACTCTCCTCAGGAATGTACCATTCTGAAAGCCTGGAATCTGGACTTAACCTTCTTAGCCCAGGTCAAAGCCCGTCCTCCAACCTGCTCAGTCTCTCCCCTTACATGGTCTCCTCCTGCAATCAACTATTTCAAACTGAATTTTGATGGGGCTGCTAAGGGTAATCCAGGGCCAGCGGGATTCGGAGGAATCTTCAAGAGCCACACGGGGGCCATACTGCACATCTATTATGGATCGATTGGCAAAGACACAAATAATGCAGCTGAGCTGGAAGGACTATGGAAAGGGATTTGCATTGCAGATAAAAAAACCTTCTTCCCGTTAGAGGTTGTAGGAGATTCACTTATCCTTATAGCAGCAGCAAACAGAATCCAAGCAGGCACCTCAGCAGTCAAGATAGCATCCAGCTGGAGATTGCTTAGCAGATTGGAATCTCTGGAGGAAAGGCTGAGGAAACCCCAAAACATTACCTTCAAGCATGTTAGAAGAACGGCCAACAAAGTTGCAGATAGATTAGCCAATCAAGGAGTAACCCAGCAACTTCCTTACTTCTCAGGACCCCTCGAAATCGCAGATGATGAACAACTCATATAGGAGTGCACTTCTCTGGTGCAAAAGGATATCTCACTCCCGGATGCGGGTGTTTGACAGCATAGAGGGTACGCGGGTGGTGTATCACATGGGCAGGTGTCAGCCCAAGCATGCCACGGGGTACTGCGCAGGACGAGCGAGCTGGTCTCGCACAAGGTTATTAATGCAGCCTCTTAACTCCTCCACTCGCTTCATGGTGAACTGTGCAATGGTGCACCATATACGCTACATTCCTGTGGCTCCATCGCTCATTTCTGCAGCATTATGGATCATTGTGGTCTGTGTCACTCTGAGCCACTCCATTAGCGTGCCTGAGTCTGACCACTTTCCAGGTTCAAGAGAGTTATTCAAACGCCGAGCTCGGGTTCCAGGGGCCTGCGAATTAGTGGGAGTTCGGTTTCAGTTTGAATTTGGTTACTACCCTCCGTGTTTCTGCTCTTTCGATAAACCTCTGCACCTTGCAATGCCGCAAGAACGGCTCAGGATGTTAAGCAGGCGAGGTGGCTCCCGTGGACGTGCCATCTCTCAGCGGTCAACCCCTCCTTCACACTCTTCCACGGATGTGTTGGAACCTGGGCGAAGCAGTCCCCCGGTCACCAGATCTGGTAGAGGCAGAGGTCGCGGGCGTGGTAGGAGGGATGATTGTGAGCATGCGGCCCACCCCACGGTTTGCTATCGCATCCCCTGTACTCTTGCTAATTCCACCTTCATCGTCTCCGTCACCATTGAAAAATGCGAAGATCTCAGAGGCCAAGGAGAAGCACATCCTGAAATACCGGTTGATCAGAGGAGGGTGACTCCATTAGACAATCAACGTCCAGCAATAGGAAGCTCCTCTATGGCGAACCAGGCTGTCCCTGCAGGTCCAAGTGAGCCAGCTCAGAGAGAACCAACAGGCTCGGTGGTTCTTCACTCCGACTCGGATGACTCATTACAATTTGGGTGTAGGGTCGTTGAGGAACCCTATACCACTGATGATGATTGACCTTGCCCGGTTTTCCGCTCTCGACAGCTTCAGAAGTAGGAAAAATACTCCGTTTTGTATCTTGAATTATGCTAGTGTCAGGTCTCTGCATGTCTTTGTGTCATTTATGCATCGTGTTATATTGTCTATGTTCAGCAATGTTTCGGGTCTTATAAGAAGCCAAACCACAGATGGAGGTCTACTGAGAACTGAGAATATGAACATTTGTGCAAATTGCCAACTTCTTGGCAAGATTTTCAAGGCTATGGCCTTGCTGTAACTTTTTGTTCCTTTTTATATAATAATAGAAGTAGACAAATTGGGAAAAAAAAAACACAGTTCAGAGGCATGTATCTACCACATCTCTTCTCAAAAATATGCTATCATCCCCCGAGCTATCTTATTTCCATTTTGTTTGTAAGCATAGTTCAATATTTTTCTATTAATGAAATTAAGTGTTTTTTTGTTGCATCTCTGTGTTTATGATTATATCTATAAGTTGTTGCATTCCTGTTTAAGTTCAGATCAGTTACACTGATGATCACAATGATGTTCTTTCCACATAATTTCATATGCTACTGAATAAAGTTGTAATTCAGAATAATGTTAAGTTGTTATAGGGTGAATTTAATATGAAAATGTTGAAATGCAATTATCAAAGAAAAGAACAATATAACCCTAAGAAAAATTAACAATTTTTTCCATCTTTTTAATATAACACATTTTTTAGGGTTTTTCCCCATTTTCTAATATATATATATATATATATATATATATATATATATATATATATATATATATATATATATATGATCCAAATGGATCCTAAAACCCTCTAAGTCTTCACATAGTTAAAAACTATCGCAAGGGGAAAACCTTTAAAAAAGGCGGATAACACTATCAGGCCTTAAAAACATTGAAAAACAGAGCTATCGGGGGCTTAAAACTACTTTGCACGAGAGCCGTCGGATCTGGCCGATCAACGGTCCAGATCCGATCAGCATATCGCATTCAGCGAAGGCAAGGGAGGCTATCAGAGGCAATCATGTGAAGTTGCGACAGCGATCGACGTGGGTCAACGAGGACCATCGATCAAGTGCGCAGATCGACGACCCAGGTTAACTCGCAATGTCGCGTCGGCAAAATACAAAGAGCGCTTACCAAATGGCCCAGGGACTATGCGATATGCGATTGCGACGTATCACATCGCAATATCGCATCGGAGCAACACAAAGGAGTGGGGCTGATACATGCGACTGCGATAACCAGACCCAACGGGATTATAAATGAAAACACATATATTTTGAGTTACGGAAAACAAGGTTTTCCTTTGTATTTCGCATTTTCGTTAAATAAACGAAATGAAAATAACAAAGTGTTGATGCGATGAAAACGGACCCGACAGGATTATGGATGAAATTTGATAATATTTCAAGTCCGGTAAAAGGGTTTTTTCAATGTATTTCGCATTTTCATTAAACAAACGAAAAACAAAGGAAACATGCCTGATGCGATGAAAACGGACCCAAAAGGGTTTATACATGTCAATATATATATTTTGAGTTTTGTAACAAGTGGGATTTCAGGTGGGCCATAGGCGGTAAGTGGTATTGGTTGGGCTCTGCCCGAGCCCATACACTGGCTGCCACATGGCCAGGCGCTAGAGAGATAAAACCACCCTTTTCGGGCGGTTAACCCCCCTATGCATGAGCCGCCCAAAATGGATCTCAACCGTTGGATCAAGATCACTCAGATCAACAATGGATAGGCGATATCGATAAAAGGCAGACCTGATGGAGTTATACAGTAGAATTAATAATATTTCAAATCCGATAAACGATAGATTGGCGGATTTTCCCGTGTTTTAGTGTATTTCTCTGTGTAAACAGAGAATGACTATTCTGAAGATTTCAAAGGCGCCGTGGTCCTTCCGTTACAGAACAGGTGACCTCCATCCCTGAAGGCATTTAGCAATGATTGCTAACGTTCAGAGGGGGATCTGAGCAGACAGAGGCTGGGAAGCCAGAGAGCCCAGAAGAGGAAACAAACAGACAGTGCTGACTGGCTTAAAAGCCACAGAAGACAGAAGACAGAGATAGGCATTGTTGAGATAGAGAGAAAACAAAGCAAGAGAAGAAGAGAAAGAGTCTGTGTACTTAAAGAGGCTTGAGGGATTCAAGCAAACTCCTGCTGATGTTGCATTTGTTG
Organism: Pinus tabuliformis; assembly: GCA_031772625.1. Classification (NCBI taxonomy): domain Eukaryota; kingdom Viridiplantae; phylum Streptophyta; class Pinopsida; order Pinales; family Pinaceae; genus Pinus; species Pinus tabuliformis. The sequence goes on from CM062813.1 coordinate 1,176,262,505, forward strand.
TGTTGAGACTCAATTTGAGCTCATATTTTGTAAAACTTTGCTCTCTAAGACATAATAGAGAGGTCACCACTGAAGGCTGGACCAGGATACGTAGCCCAAGGGTTTTGGGTGAAATCCAGATTAAACTTGTTGTGTTATGTGTGTTTTTCTATTATGTTTCTTTAACTGCTTCATTGTCTATGTTATTCGCAATCTTATCGATCCATTGCACTAAGTAATATAGTAAAATCCATGCACTTGAGTCTGTAATACCTTAATATTATTCTAAGATCTCATTATCAGATCAATATATATTCCAATTTAAAACTCTCTCTCTCTCTCTCTAGATATATATATGTGTGCGTGTGTGGCCATAACCCATAAATCAATTCTATTACGCTTCAAAGTCACCTATATTTCATGGAATCAAGTTCTTGTGATGATGATCTCACCCAAAACTTTGATGAAGGTTATATTTGACCTATAGGAGGTCTAAATCCCACCATCCAACCCTACAACGAAGTATTCAAAATTTGGAGGTATAGATAATATGAGCTTATTCATAGTTCTCTATGATGATGAGCATTCTTGGTAGCCTCACTAGAGGGATTCACTAAAGTATATTGGTAATATGTTGGAAAGGTATGACTCAAGTCTTTATGATTTGGTCATTTGCGTGTATAGGTTATATTTCATCATTTCTTTAATTTTTTAAATTTGTCATGATTTTTATTGTTTTCCCTTCTAAACCTAAAATTTGGAAAAATTTTATTATTACAATAATATAGTGTGTTTTTAGGTGGTTTCCATTATTTGATTTTGAAATATGATTTGTATATATATAGATAGAGCTTTTGAAAAACTCCTCCTAACTCACAAGTGAGGAATAATTAAACAACAACCATGATTTGTTAAAGTGATAAAATACAATTCTATCCTTGAATAAATACATGGATGCATATATATATATATATATATATATATATATATATATCTATATATATATATATATATATATCTATATATATATATATATATATAGATATATATATATATATATATGCATGCATATATATATATATATATATATATATATATATATGCATGCATATATATATATATATATATATATATATTGTTGTCTATTCTAAGTCCATTTAAAATATTTGGGTTTCAATTAATCTGTGTTCAAATTTAAGCAATGGAGAGAGAGAATGTTTCCTTCATGTTATGTTCAAGAGAGTAGATCTTATTGCACACCAAAAATGTGTTGAGCACTCTCTATACATTAAACAATGTAAAAGTAAAAATATACATAAACAATATGTTGTTTCAAGATAGAGGACATAATCACTTAGTTGATATACTATCTCAACCACACACCAATCTAGGAAGCTAAGTAGTTGGAGAGAATTTTTCACATATTACAACTAGGCCTCAACAACCTCCTACAAACTAGGAACAAACTCCTTCTTGTAGAAACTCAAACTATACCTGATAATGATTAATAATATCAATGATTAAATATTATAACACACATAAGACAATTAGGAGTTACATACTCCAAAAATCCCCCTTAACAGCTAATTGTCTCAATCTTCACCTGATAAGATCTTAAATGTCTTCTTCTCTGCAACAAATGATTCATTATGACTTGAAGAACCGCTAGATCAACAAATTATACCTATAGTCCAACTTAGCACTTTTATCTTGTACCTCGATCATTCAAAAATCACCAAACTGTTCACGCCCATATAAATGAACAAACATCCAATAGACTGCATGGGTAACCAATCCTGGCAGTTGCTAATTTACTAGGATTTTCTTCATGTACATGGTTCATTCAACCTATTGATGAACTCCCCCCCAATCTAAAGCTTCACTTCCCAAGTCTAGAACCAATAATATGTCCACTCATAGAGCATCCTATAAACACATGGCCCACTACTCCAAGTGTTAAATAGCTTCCTAATAGGGGTTATTGAAATAAGCTAGACAAGCTACCAAGTCATCAAGGACACATGATAAAGGGGTATGCTTGCCTTTCTAGGTCTTACAATTATATGCCCTTTTCATGTTACATAGATACAAGTATATACAACACACTCCAACTCATAGAGATACCATATACTACAACTTTTCAAGGGCTAAAATCAAACATAACATATAGACTTGATAAAACTACAATGCGTAGATCACATTACAATATGGTCATGAGTATGCTTTATTCTAAAAAAATCACAAAATTTTACCATTTTCCACTATCATCTAACCTTTGTTGCTGCTACCACATGAATTTCATAAGCACTATCACCTTATATTCTTGGACCAAACTCCAAAGATCTCTTTGTTGTAGCTGGGACAGAGTTGTTGCTGCTACCACATGAATTTCATAAGCACTATCACCTGATATTCTTGGACCAAAATCCAAAGATATCTTGGTTGTATCTGGGACCTCTCTATCCTCCCTACTACAAACTCGTCATTCCACTCCAAAAATTCAGTCTACAATATATATGTGGTTTTCTGAATTGAGAACAGTGGAACTTTCTTCCACCTCTAAAAGTGCCCATACTCCTCCATTCATCTAAAGAACTATCATTGCATACCAAATATAAATCAGTCATACCATAGACACCTATAATTAATTGGGAACTTATTGTACTCTAGGAACTAAAATAAATTTTACCATGAAGATCGAATAATTGACCATTCTGTTAGTGTCAGTCTTTCCAGCCTTCCTACAGTGATCAAATGTGCTCTTACAAAGTGATTTTGAAGTGTTAAGGTCAAATTTTATCATTTCAGTGAGTCTTCAAGCAAAATTTGGTCACTGGGCATTAGGTCTAGGGTTTGCTTTCACTCTGTTCAAAGTTGCCCAAATGTCAGTCCATGTCACTATTCAGCTGAGTGTATCATCATTCAGAGGGTTGTCATCGTCATGTCAGTATCTAATGAGTCATTTCACACCTTGTTCATGCTTCAGTTGCCACCCAGGCAAGGTCATTTCCCTCTCCTAGGGTTTTGAAGCCAATTTCTCTTGGATGGTCAAATCACCGGCAAAACTTGTTTCCTGATGTTCATACACCTTCCCCTATCCTTAAAGTACCTTATCAAACACTTCCCATCCCTTAGATCCGCCAAATTCCTCATTTTTGCACAAACCCTAGTTTCTAGCTACAACCTGGCAATTTTCTAGGTTTGGCCTGTGTTTTGTCCTTTTCGACCCCTTCCCCTCACTCAATCTCTGAGATTCCACTTTCCCCTACTTCCTAACATCCCTCCCCACTCCCAAAAATTTCCCCAAGAATTTAGAAGCCCTCTATCCCCTTCATTTCGCTCCATTTCGACAAAATCCCTTGTTTCACACATCGGGACAAGTTTCACTCAAAAGCTGTTTCTGAGCAATCAAAGATGAATTTTGCAAAACTGAGAGAGGTTTTTGTCCAAAACATGCCAAGGAAGAAAAACCTCTTTCACTTTTTACACAGGTGTCATGGTTTGAGAGAAATGTCAAAAATACCGGCGAGAACGAAGGTGCTCCAAGGATGGTTGGCCAAAGCACAAAAACGAAGGAAAACGCCCGATCCACTCCAAATTTTGGCCAAAGCCTCTTTGAATGAGCATGGTACTTGATTGGGGACTCCCAGCCCAAATTTCAAGAAATTTGGAGAAAATTTTGTCATTTGTGAATTTTTTGTGCCAATTACAGGTTTTTCCCAAGAACTGGTCTCACCCCGGGTGAGACCAGTTTGAAGGGCTGCTCGGAATTTTGCAAACTTGGCATTTTTGGAAAGAGCATTCAAAAATAAAAATTACCAATACTTGGGAGAAGCCTGATTTTGAGTTTTGAGCCTCCAAAAGCTCAAAATACACCCAAAAAATGACTTTCTGTCCACTTTTTGAGTTGCAGAAAGTGACCTTGGGAGAAATGGTTTTTGAGGGGTCAAATCAACACCAAATTCAGAAATTCCACTTGGGATGGAAAGTAGATAGGCCAAGCGTTCCAATGAGCCATCTTGCACCTGATTTGGACCAGTGGAACCCACTCAAAAATAGCTGTAAAGGGGCGCAACCAGAACTTCCAGGGGCGCGACCAGAACTTCCAGATTTGCCAGAATTGCCATTTTCGGTCAAAAAACACTGTTTTGACCATGGTTGACCATTTTTACTTGTAGACGATGGATAAATGTAATATTTTCATGGCACTTTGATAGATTTTATCTCTCTTTACCCTTCTAGAAGCTTCCATGATGTAAAAAGTGAAAAATTAATGCATGGATGAGTTAGCTAAGTAATAGAGGCAAGTTGTTTGGCTGCCTATTTTCTAGTTCTTAGTTTAGAATTAGCTCAAACTGCTCCTAGGAAGCTGAGCTCGACCCCTAGAGGTGGGGAAAGGAGTTAGATGGTCTAGATGGTCTATATTATGCTCTCTCCTTCTCATTTTCATGGTTGGACTCTTGTGGGAGAAAGCATTATTGTGTATTGTACATCTACTTCTGCAATTTAAGGAAAGGAAGGCCAGGGTTTTGCAGACTTCATTGTGGATTCTTGTGGATCATTGTGTTGATGGTGTGTCTTCTAATTGTTACTGTAAGTTTGTTTATGTGTTACATCTCTCTTTCTTTGCTGCTAATTGAACAAGATAAAGTGATAAAGTTTGAATTCATGCATGCCATGCTCAGCTTTTAATTCTATTCAATATCTATGTTTTCCACTGTTTAAAGAGGATTCAAAGTCCTTGTTTTCCCTCTTTAACCTCCTCTCTTTCTTCCCTGATCACTCATCCAAGCCAAAGGCATCAGCACAAGTTCCTACCTTGCCCCAAAGATCCCCCTGCAAAAACTGTGCTCAATCCCCGCACCCTGAATTGCACTCCCTCCAATTGCCACCAAAAAACCAAAAATCTTTAAATCAACCCTCCTTTATCAATTTACTAGCCTAATATCTTTGATCCTAATTGGTCAGCCTAATTATATTATAAGATCTATCAAATCTGACCCGAGAGAGCCTTCTCATACCTCGTAGGGCTAGCTACGAGGTGAAATGGTTTGATGTAGCCTTGAGAGTTTGTCTATCTCAGCCTAGGTGAATTCCAAGCGCTAACACATTCTATGGACCTACTTCCATCTTCCAAGATGCATGGGTGTCATCTACTATACTCACCAGTTATATAGGAAAGTAGTTTGTATAAAGGATGTATCCATCTCAGTATTACATTTTCTTTAAGCATACCAATGAAGACTTATAGTGCCACATTTCATAATAGTTCATGGAGCAACAAATGTATCTAGAACTCATTTCTGGCTACAACACTTTTTCTAAGCCAACTAATGAATGTTGTTTACATCACAAAACATTGTAACACTATAATACATCAACAAGAGATACATGACATAGAAGATGAGAATATCATCTTCTTGATCCAGTTGGCTCTAGACACAGGCAGAAGTCCGAGAGGACTCAGGAAGGGTAAAAAATCAAAGTGTTTAGATTATGCTCAAACTAGGTTCATGTTAAAGATCTCATCGTCGTGATCGTGGTGGTGCAAACGGTTCATCAATCTGAGTCTGGATGAGGAAGATAGAGATGGTCAAAGTTTGATTGCATTTTGCTAACTAGGCAGGATTAAAAGAGACACATTTGGACTTTTTCCGGCGGAGGGAATCTGGCCAACTCCAGCCAGATTCCGGGCGAAATTGTCACCTCGTTTAAATGACTTCTTCGATCTAAATTCTAATTTTCGAAAATGGTCATATTGGTTTTTATAACAAAAAATTATTAGAAAAAGGGTGGCAGGCCACCAACCCCACCACCCCAAACCTTATCAAATAATGTATTAATGGAGGGGCGGACCACTACCCCCGACCCCTCCCCCCATACCACAGAGTCGTTAACATTACGCAGGGAATTAAGGTGGTGGGTTGGCCCTTGGGGCACGGACTCAACCACCACCCACTAAATGAAGTCGTCATTGAATACGTGGGCCACAAAAAAAATGAAGGTGAGGTGGGCGGGCCTAGACCGACCTCCCATCCATTTAATAGATTTGGTTATGTAAAAAAAGGGAGGGGGCGGGGTTTGACGGCCCGACCTCCTCCGTAACAAACAGATCTGTAACCACTCCTCCCAACAAAGTCCTTGAGAATTTTGCCAGCCCGTTTTTATATAAACTTGTCATTTCATTAGTGCGCTGAGGCATGGAGGAGAAGGAGTGTGCACAGAAATAGAGGAGATATTTTTTTAATTAAGTTATTGCGAGTGGAACCATGATTAAGTGAAATTTCCAGGACGCTGAAATTTTTGCAGTGTCCAAATTGGACAAACTTTATGTCGATCATACACCTCTCAGCAACATGAATCGATGGCACAATCAGTTTCCTGATCTGAGAAGTAGATTTGCAGAAGCTCCGGAGGAGGGAATCTTTAAGGAATCTAGGGGGAATCTAAAAGATTCTTTGAGCCCTAGATTTTCATTTTCTCAAAATTTAGAAATTTGACAGTCGATTTTGCACTATTCGACGCCACAAATCTGATGGTGTGTTCAGATTTTCCATTTGCTCATTTTATTTTTTAGCCACTTTTCTAAGTGGAGTGCAGGTGTTAGCATTCATGTGCTAGCAACCACTTCCATAAGATTCGACACTGCGAGATTCGATGGGCGGCTAGCTTTAGTAGTTTGACACCCTCTTCTTCAGATGGCCCCAGGATGTGAGGTGTATGCAATGTGTTCATGTACTTCTTTTTGCGATGCATTGTGTTGCACAAATCCCTGTTTGATGTTTGATGTGGGATCTTGTTTCTTACTTGTTTCATGATTCCTTCTTGATGTGACATGGAATCATTTGTGGGATGTACTTGTTGTCATGATTCGTCATGTTTTATTTGAGATCCATTTGTTGTATGTTGATGGGATACTCATATGTCGCAATGTATGATTGCATTGAAATCCCTTTTATGCCATGTTGGCGGGATGTTCATTATCATCATGCATGAGTTTAGGTCATACTGATAGGAGTCATTTTGAATGAGAGTTCCTACATCAGAACATCTCTTGGAGCCACTCCTGCATGAGGGAATTTTCCTTGTATGAAGTGACATTACCTCTTATGTACATCATCACTATTGACAACACTTAATGCAGCAGCCTACACCATCTTGACACTAGGGCCTGGAGACGTAGTCCCTATTGGACGAACTCCATTATCAATGGCTTATGTTTTCATGCATTGATGAATGTCATGTTCCTCTTCTTTATAGTATGCAGATGTATTCATTTATGTTATTTAAAAAATGAAATTTAACACATCACGAAAGTAAAAGGTCTTGGAAGGGTCCTTTGTCACACCCAGACTAGGATCAAGTGGTATCAAAGTAGTCTTTGTGTGGATGTGAATTGTAGCATGAACAATGGAACGTGCAATGACAAAGGATGAAAAAGAAATGTACGAGACCATGCTCAAAATTTCCAAAAGGGTGGAAATAATGTATGAAACTCTACAAAGAGAGATATAGGAAAATGAGCAATTGCAGCTTCAGTTGCGAGCCATGAAAGATGCCCTAGAAGAACTGAAGGACAATAACTAAAGTCTTCAAACAGATAATGTTGAATTGAAGATGCGTCTACATGAAGATAAAGAGGAGAAACATAGTTTGCTATGATAGCTGTAAGCAAAGGACGGGGCCTTGAAAAAGCTGCAAAATGACCCATGTGAGGTAAAAAGTAGTTTTTCAAATTCATGTACAAGTCCTGATGATGATTTCGTTGTTTTTGAAAATCATACCACAAGAATTGGCTCCAAACTATTGAAGAGAATGAGGTATGAAGGAAAAGGCTTGGGCATTAATAGCTAAGGCATTGTCAACCCCATCAAAGTAGAAGAATTACCCTGTCAGATAGGACTTGGGTATGTGAGAAAGGAAGTTGGGAATCCGCCAAGACAGGTAGCAAACCAACAACAATAGATGATGAGAGGCCTTCATCAATTTTTTCCAAACCGATAAAGGAGGTAAAAGATGTTGATTTCCTTTCGGTTTCGTCTTCACGTAGTATGATTTCTATTGGAGATGTGGAGATACCAATTACAGGGACAAACATGAGGCTCCTTACCAGAACGAGGCACGAGGAGGAAAAAGAACTTGGTGTTAATAACCAAGAGGTTATGAAGAAACCTCAATTTGCAGGCTTGAGATACACCGAGGGAGAATGCTTGAAGGCGTTAGATGCTTCCGAGACATCGTTGAAATCGTCGAGGAAAGAGAATGATGGAAACACATCCCCATCATCCCATGGCAGTGCCCATTGCAAGGAAAGAGCTAAGGCAAGCTCTCATCTCCATACTTACACCAGAGACGACAAGGAAAGGTGTAACCAATCTCGATTATCTAATGTCCATTTCGATTATAATCATGTTGTTAATGATGAACATAAAACATGGCATTGAAAAACATGTACCTTTTGTGGATTACATAACCATACATTTTCTAGGTGTTGGAAAAGAATGGCAGCACACAAAAAGATGAGGCATGAAAGACCCCCTCAACAGCAGGCAAAGAAACATGGTAAGCATATCTGGAGGAAGAAAACCTATTGTAGTCATTGCGACAGATTCAGTGGCCATCAAAGAGCCACATGTTGGAGGCTCCATCGAGAGCAGTGCCTTAAAGACAAGTGTCGGTGCATGAACCAGGTGAAGCAGTTGTTCGACAAGCAAAACTGCCACAAGGAGGCGACCCATTCACATTGATAAGTGAAAAATGGTTTCTAGATATGTTAGCTTGTCATGGTCGTGCTTTTGTAAATCATTTGTTGCATTTTAAAATGTAAAAAGTGATGATGTGTTTTCCATTACTTGTTAAGCAACAATGATGTCTGGTCTTATTTTGAGTTGCATGATAAACTCTGAAAAATGATGTTGTGTTTCCATCACTTGTCAAGGAAATAATAGTGTTTGGTCTTACTTTTTTAAGTCATGTGTTTCAGTGATGATGAGCTTTCCATCACTTGTTGAAGCAACAATGATATGTTGGTCTTGTTTTCATAGCTGGGGTATTGTTTACATTTCAATGTAAACTTGACCATCGAGTATGTGTTATAAATTCATGGAAATTATGGGATTCTTGGGTCATTAGTTGGTCATGAAAGTCAAGCATGTAATTTGCAAAACAATGTACTACAAGTTGCAGAAGTTGCATGTGTCGGCTCATCGCTTAAGGCTCCGAAGAACAAAGGTGAAGGGGATGGAAGCGAGACCTTTTCAGGACGCTTGTGATGCAGACAAGGTACAAAGAAGTTGCAGATTATTTTTTATGCTTTTGGAGGAACAAAAGCTCCTTAGTGGGGAGGATTGATCTAGGTGGCTCTAGACACAAGTAGAGGTCTTAGATGACTCAAGAAGGGTCAAAAATCAAAGTGTTTAGATTATACTCAAACTAGGTTCATGTTAAAGATCTCGTTGTCGTGATCGTGGTGGTGCGAATGGTTTGTCAATCTGAATCTGGATGAGGAAGATAGAGGCAGTCAAAGTTTGGTTGACTTTTGGTGACTCGGTAGGAATAAAAGATACACAATTAGGACTTTTTCTGGTAGACGGAATCCGGCCAACTTCGGCTAGATTTTGGGCGAAATTGTCGCCTCATTTAAATGACTCCTTCGATCCAAATTCTGAATTTTCAAAAATGGTCATTTTGGTTTTTATAACAAAAAATTATTAAAAAATTGGTGGTGGGCCATCAACCCTGCCACCCCAAACCTTATCAAATAATGTATTGATGGAAGGGTGAGCCACTACCCCCAGCCCCTCCCTCCATACCATGGAGTTGTTAACATTACGCAAGGAATTAAGGTGGTGGGCCAGCCCTTGGGGCGCGGACCCAACCACCACCCACTAAATGAAGCCGTTGTTGAATACACGGGCCACCAAAAAAAATGAAGGCGAGGTGGGCGGGCACAGCCCGACCTCCCGTCCATTTAATAGATTTGGTTATGTAAAAAAAGGGAGGGGGCGGGGTTTAACCACCTAACCTCCTTCGTAACAAACGGATCCGTAACCACTCCACCCAACAGAGTCCTTGAGAAGTCTGCCAGCGCATTTTTTATATAAACCCATCATTTCATTGGTGCACTGAGGCATGGAGGAGCAGGAGCATGTACAAAAATCGAGGCAATATTTTTTTAATTAATTTATTATAGGTGGAACCATGATTGAGTGAAATTTCCAAGGCGGTGAAATTTTTGTAGTTTCTAATTTGGACAAACTTTATGTCGATCTTACACCTCTCAGTGACACAAACCCGATGGCGCAGTCAGTTTCTTGATCTGAGCAGTAGATTTACAGACGCCCTGGAGGAGAGAATTTTTGAGGAATCTATGGGGAATTTAAAAAATTCTTTGAGACCCAGATTTTCATTTTCTCAGAATTCATAAATTTGACAGTCGATTTTGCATTATTCGACGCCAAAAATCTGATTGTGTGTTTAAATTTTCCATTTGCTCATTCTATTTTCCGGCCACTTTTCTATGTGGAGTGTAGGTGTCAGCCTTCATGTGCGAGTAGCCATTTCCATGAGATTCGACGCCACGAGAGTCGACGGGCAACCAGCTTGAGTAATTTGACACCCTCTTCTTCAGATGGCCCCAGGATGTGAGGTATATGTAGTGTGTTCATGTACTTCTTTTTGCAATGCATTGTGCTGCATAGATCCATGTTTGATGTTTGATGTGGGATCTTGTTTCTTACTTTTTTATGATTCCTTCTTGATGTGACACAGAATCATTTGTGGGATGTACTTGTTGTCATGATTTGTCATGTTTTATTTGAGATCCCTTTGTTGTATGTTGATGGGAGAGTCATGTGTCTCCATGTGTGATTGCATTGAAGTCCCTTTTATGCCATATTGGCGGGATGTTCATTATCATCATGTGTGAGTTTAGGTCATACTGATAGGAGTCCTTTTGAATGAGAGTTCCTGCAACAGAACATCTCTTGGAGCCACTCCTGCGTGAGGGCATTTCCCTTGTATAATAGTGACATCACCTCTTATGTACATCATCACTATTGACAGCGCTTAACCCGGAGACATAGTCCTTCCTGGACGAGCTCCGTTATCAATGGCTTATGTTTTCATGCGTTGATGAATGTCATCTTCCTCTTCTTTATAGTATGAAGATATATTCATTTATGTTCTTTTAAAAATGCAATTTAACACATCCTGAAAGTAAAAGGTTTTGGAAAGGTCCTTTGTCACACCCGCACCTAGATCACTTCTCCTTTAGAATCATGCACATACTTGGCATCTTTACTTGAATCTTTGCTGCACTTCATACACATACTTGGCATCTTTGCTTGAATCTTTATTGCACTTCATGATAAAATTCCCATAATACTATATAAAAAAAGAAAGAGAGAAAGTATAAGTCAATTTTCATTATTAACCACCACCACTTGGAGAAGCTTCTACAAGCATCCATACCAATCAAAATACTATCATGCAGTCACATTTATTAGTAAAAAGAAAAAAATCATTCCATGTGCCTGGATTAATGCAAAGGAAATATACCTTCATTTATAATTCATGCCTTTACTATAAGCGTGGAATTCTCCATAATTCCCACATTTACGCTTCCATCAATCGTTCTTTCACTTTGGACATCATTTGGCTCTATTTGAATGATAGTTCAACCTGACTTTTATGTGAGGTTACAACGAACTTAACATTTTTTTCCCCTTCTCTCACTAATATATCTCACAAAAATTCACAAAAATTCTTAAAACAAGACAAAAATGTCTCACAAACAAACAAACTACTTTCGAAATTTAGATGCCCCAACAATGCTCCTCATTACACTGAATCCAAATTACACAACAATCAAGAGCGTTAATTCAAAGGTGAATCCAAATTACACAACAATCAAGTTAAGTTAGATGATTTGCAGAGAATATCTACAACCAAATACCATGAATAACGAGACAACCCAAGCCAGAAAGATACTAGGAGAGTCCTCTGTATTACAAAATTATCCGTATGAGACTAAAAAAAAACTGATATACTGCGCAATCAAGGGGCACAGGAAGCACTATGAGGCCCTCAAAAGACAGATGAAGGACTGACTGCCTGACAGATGAAGGACTGACTGCCTGGTTCAGAAAGCATCTCTCTCAAAGCAGAAAAAAACCTGAAATAAAAGATCGCCAAGGGCTAAAACAAGGAACTGAAACTGATAAATACGAGAGAAAACATTAGTCCAAAAATGAAGACAAAAAAGGAAAATGAACCAACATCTCTTGCTAGGGGAAGAAAGACACAGAACAACAGACCAACCCATCCACTAAGCGCTTGTAGCAGATCTGACCCGACTGAGAGGACACGCCACGTTTTGAGAGGAAGTCTGCCGTTGAGTTTTTCTCACAATAGATGTGGGAGGAAGTGAGACTGGTGAAATATTCCTTCAGGGAAATAATCTGTTGCAGCCAGTGGAAAATAGAAGGAACATTAAAAGAAGCAGCAATATATGTGTAAGTTGCATGCACGGGAAGATTCCCATCTTGCGTTAGATCAACCCAAACAACTTCCTTCTGTCATGTTATACCAACATGATATATTTTCTGACGACATGGCTCCCATTCAGATTCGAACTCCACAGGGAACCCAAGATCCTAGCCATGCGGCCAGGTAGAAGGGGAAAGAAATGAAGCTCGAAAACCACCAATCTGAGCTAAAGAATGAATGCCACGTCCATTAAGAAATTGGATAATTGGAGTAGGGAGTGACTGGTGCCCTGTCATACCTTTAATTATATCTAGGCCAATTGAAATTTTTTTACCACAACCAACCTCCCAACATAAATTGCCACATAACCAAGGTATAGCCGGTGAAAATAGAATCCTCACTTATTAGGAAGACATTCAAAGAGGAAATAAGCTTTTACAGCAGCCAATACAAGGTGACAAAGGATCCAAATGTAGAAGATCAACTGGACCTAGTTAATCTTTTCCACCGTATGGTTAATGAAGAAAATATAGAGATGCTGGACAACCCAATTTCTCTGGAAGAATTGCTCGTAGTATTAAAAGACTTTGGGAAGAATAAAAGCCCGGGCCCAGATGGGTGGCTGATAGAGAGTTTTTATTCCTCTTCAATATAATGGGATCTGATCACCTGGAGATGGCAGAGGAGTCTTTTCAGGTCATATCATAGGTGCTATCAACTCAACCTTAATTTTTTTTTTTTTTTTTCTTCTGATTTTAGACCAATTTCTCTGTGTCACTCTGCATATAAGACGATTTCTAAAGTGATAGCCAATAGAGTCAAATAGATTCTGTCGAAACACATCACTTTGGAACTATTTGGTTTTCTCCGTGACAGAATAATTCAGAATGCAGTGGCCATAACTGAAGAATACAGCCATTCTATCAAATCTCGCAGAAGGAAGGCTTGTTTGATGAAAATTGATCTTATTAAAGCCTATCACAGAGTGGACTGGGAATTCCTCCGATTGATCCTTTTTAACGTCGGAATCCCCTGCAGAAATATCAAATGGATCATGGCATGCGTCTCAACAGTGAACCTGGCAGTGCTAATTAATGGTTTGCCAATCGATTTATTTCGTATCACTAGAGGACTGTGACAAGGATGTCCGCTTTCACCCAGGTTATTCATACTGGTTATGGATGGATTTAGCAAAAGTCTCTGAGATGTGAGGGAATCTGGTAAAATTATTGGAGTTAGGGTCACAAAAATTATTTCCACGTCTCATTTAAAGTTTTGCTGATGACGATCTTTGCTTGGGGGCAGCTAAAATATCTGAATGGCAGAGAAATTGGGTGGAGGCGGAGGCGGAGGTGATTAATCAGATTGCAGACTTGGTTTGGAATCAAAGTAGAAATGTTAGTGCATGGTTTCAAATATTTTTGGTTTTTCTTAAAGCCTAGCAATTATGAAAAGACTGATTGTAAGTGGATTATACTGAAGTTTGAAAAGAAACTCGTCTTGTGGGAACAAAATGGTTTTCTCTGGATGGTAGACTGGTTATGATAAAAGTGGTGTCCAAGGAATTTCAGTTTAATGGATTCACTTGTTCCACCTACCCATGACAATCATTCACAAGACTAGTACTGTCATTGCTAATTTACTCTGGGAGGGTGTAGCAAAAACCAAGAAATTTCGTTTGTCTCAACTTGAAGTTATTTCTAGCTTTGAGGAGGAAGGGAGCTGAGGAATTAGAGACATGAAGAGCTTCAATCTTGCTCTCCTCACGAAGAATTTATGCAGGGATTTCTTTGAGCTGAGCTTATGGCATGAAATCATCAACGAAAAATATTTACACAACTTAAATTTGGAAGATTGGATCAAATCAAGCATGTCAGAAAAGTCCAATTCCTGATACATCTGGAATAACTTGATGAAATCAGAGCATGCATTACTTGCACGCCTCAATCAACCAACAAATAATACTGGTAAAAAAAATTGTAAAAAAATTGAAAATATACAATGGTAAGAATAGAAAATATACACATATTTTTCCCTTGAAATCCAAAACCACCAAAACCAAATTGATTTTTTATTATATTCATTTTCAATGTCGCAATACATTATATGCATGCCGAAGCATTCACAAGGTCCCAATCTATTAAGTTCATATTAGAACAAAATCATAGTTCCTTTGATCCGATCTACAAAAATCATCATGCGTAAAACCATGTGCAAAACTATGCACAAAACCATGGGAAAAAAATGCCCAAAACAATATCTCAGGGTGTTTCCCTGAACCCATGTAGAGGGGGCTAACACCCCCTGCGTACCCCCAACCAAGGGAGGTTGTGATGCCCCCCTCAGACACCCTTTTTTTTGTGGTGCATATAAGTCGTCTAAAGAATATAATATACACCCAACATCAACAAATCAACGAGACTTTATAATTTGGTGCCTTTATCCATTCATAGCTAGATATCTAATACCACAAAATCTAGCAACACTAGGCTGCCAACAACATTAGTTACCTCTGACATCATTCGTGACTCATCCATGTTCCAAAACATAACTTCATTCTAGAGTATAGCAGGGCCTTTTACAAATCTCTTCACTCCTCTGAGTAGCAAATGTAGCTAACTCTCAAATGATCGACAAACAACTTATTTTAACGCTCATAACAAACATATCTACTCTCCACTCTCATTTCCCAACATCATTCACAACTCATCCATTTCCTAGAACATAACTTGCTTCTAGAGTATAGCAGGACCCTTTACAAATATCTTCGCTCCTTTGAGTAGCAAATGTAGCTAACTCTCAAATGATGGACAAATAACTTATTGTGACACTCATACAAAAACATATCTACTCTTCACTCCCATTTCTCTAAGCCCTCCTGTGGGAGTGAGGCCTAGATCTACTTTGATACCATGTTAAGTTCGTGAGAGTAGACCTTCTTAGACATGAAGATAGTGTTGGACACTCTTTATACATTAAACAATGTAAAAAAGTAAAAATATAAATATACAATATGTTGTCTCAAAATAGATAAACTATCTTTGACACAATCACTCCATTGAGATATCTCAACCTCACACCAATCTAGCGAGGGAACTAATTAGAGAGAATCTATCACATGCTATTAAACCTCAACAATCCTTTAAACTAAGAATAGAATCATTCTCGTAAAAACTAAAATTCCACCCAATAATAATCAATAATATTAATAATTATATATAATAACACATAAAATAAATAAGATTTATATACTCCAAATACCCTGCTATCCTTTTGATTATTTTATTTTATTATATAATTTGTTTAAACATTAACCATCCTCATCCACACAATGTGGTGTGCACATCCACTAATTCAATCTACTATGTTATTCTTCCTTTTTTTTCCCTTAAATAATCATACACGCACAGAGTGATGTACACATTTGCTTTCACTTATTTATTTTTTCATAACATGAAAGATGAGTTAGTTTTTCTTTATCACTTATTTATTTATTCTATAACATGAAAAATAATTTAGTTTTGGATTTTGTTCTTACGTTATCACTAAGAATGTATAGTTAATCTTATTTTATTTGTGATTAGCTATTATAGAGAAAAAAACTTATAAATGTCAACAATGTTTGATTCATATATTTATGAATTAATTTTATTGTGTTTAACTTATTTATTTAGTTTTGGATTTTGTTCTTACCCTATCACTAAGAATGTATGGTTAATCTTATTTTATCACTAAAAATGTATGATTAATCTTATTTTATTTGTGATTAGCTATTATAGGAAAAGAAAACTTATAAATGTCAACAATGTTTGTTTCATATATTTATGAATTAATTTTATTGTGTTTGACTTATTTATTTATTCCATTACATAATGTATAAGTTTGTTTTAGAGTTGGATTCTTCCCTATTACATAATTATAAAACAATAAAGATAAAAAACTTAAATGATCAGAAATATATTTATTATATGAAAAGTTTGAAGAGAAAAATCATATTTAAATGGATTGAAATCTCCGAAATTAGCATCTACATGCCCATTATAATTATGTGTGAGGAAAAGAAAAAAAAAAAAGTCTATACACCTTATTATTATTTTTAACTATTAAGATACAGGAATTATGGACAAATCATATTTAAATGGATTGGATTCTTAGAAAAAATATATATATATATAAGTATAAGAATTTTAGGTAATTTTTTGGTATATATATATGAAATGTTTTAACATTTTGGTATAATATTGGTATAATATTTATGAGGATTATGTATTTTAACTGTTTGTTAATTTTTAGAAAAGAAAATTATTATATTTTTTAATAATTTTACAAAGAAAATTATTATATTTTTAAATAATTTTACAAATTAGTTTGAGTAGATAGTGTTTTGAGAAAAAAAAAAAGGTTTTGAGATTAATATGGAAAATAAAATATAGAATTATACGACTAATTTAATATTAGTTTAAATAAAAAATTATAATCAATGATAATAATTTAATATTAAATATCATTTATAAAATATAAGAAATTATTTAATAAAATACAAGAAATTATTTAAATTTATTTTATTAAACGATTAAATGATTACAATATTGTGTGTTATTTTTTTCTGGACTTTTCGCATCCATGATTTGTTTGTATCGACGTTTCGAGCCCTCCATCGTGGCTCATCATCAGGATAGATCAGTAATTGTGTAGGACAGATCTCCTTGAGTTTTAATAAATAGGGATGAGAGATGCACAGGGAATGGAAGTCGACATTGTTTTTTATAAAATAATAATTTAAGATTGATTTAAAATATTTAATTATGTAATTGAATTGAATTGTTTAATTTTTAACTTATGTTTATATAATTTGATTAATTATCTAATTCATTAATTAATTTTATTTATTTATTTATTTTTAGAAATGTTTAATTATGTAATAGAAATGTTTAATTTTTAATTATGTGTTTTAAATAGTTTAATTAATTAATATTTGTTTATTTGTTTATTTATTTTTCAATATTAGTATTATAATTGTTAGTAATATTGAAAAATAAATAAACAAATAAATCAATATTAATTAATTAAACTATTTAAAACACATAATTAAAATTTAAACAATTCTATTACATAATTAAACATTTCTAAAAACAAATAAATAAATAAAATTAATTAATGAATTAAATAATTAATCAAACTATATAAACATAAGTTAAAAATTAAACAATTCAATTCAATTACATAATTAAATATTTTAAATCAATCTTAAATTATTATTTTATAAAAAACAATGTCAGTTTCCATTCCCTGTGCATCTCTCATCCCTATTTATTAAAACTCAAGGAGATCTGTCCTACACAATTACTGATCTATCCTGATGATGAGCCACGGTGGAGGGCTTTAAACGTCGATACAAACAAATCATGGATGCGAAAACTCTGAAAGAAAACAACACACAAAGCACTGATCACAGAAGCCTCAAAACAATGATTACAATATTATTAAATAAAATAAGAAAAAAAAATCAAATATGATGATGATGATGATTAACGTCCACTAATACCAATATAGTATATCGGGCCTTAAGAAATAAGCCATTAATTGAGATTATTTAATATTTTATTTATGTGATGAAAAAAATGGGAGAGAAACATTGAGAGGTCACTATAGTTTTGTTGACTTAACAAGTCAAGAAGGTTGGTGGTGTGGAAAATGTTTTGAAAAAGGAAACAGATGTGGGTAAGGGTCAGGAAATCTAAGAGAAAGTGTTTTCATCTTCAACTCTCTTAGTATCATAGAGGAGGCATATTCTTTCAACCCAAGGTGTTTTGGGAATAGACCAACGTGTCATTTCACTTCGAAACTCATAGGAATTAGTTATTATCTTTGCAATGTTCATTTTCTTCTTAGCACTGGTCAAGATAGAAAGGTAATTCTTGTTAGCAAGAGTGAGTTTGATCACCTCCTTATAATGCCTTAACTTCATTTTTCCCTCTAACTCCTTATCACTCCACAACTTATCCTTAAATTGAAAGTAATGGGATTCTTAATAGTATCCTTATTCAACACGATGATCTCTTCCTTTATCCCCCAATGGTTGAGTCAGGACTTGGCATCCTTATGCCAACCTTGCTCGAGCTAAAGATGTTAGGTCCTTCTACTAATAGTGTAGCCCCTTATTGTTATTAGTGCAACCCCCTTATTGTATTGTTGTCTCCATGTAGAAGTTCACTATTGTTATTGTTGTTCCCTTAGAATATTATTGTCATGTAGGCTCTGATTATATTGTGACCCCTTATACTCCTATATATAGAAAGAAGGTATTGTCATTTGTATCATCTAATAATTGTTCATTTGTGTAATGTAAAGGAGGTTTCCCCTTTGAAGAGGCTAATTTTGAAGTCGTTGCTCTATCTCTTCTTCTATTTTGTGAGCTGGTTGCATAACATTTGGTATCAGAGCTTTGGATTCTAGGGTTTCACTGCTTCAAACAGGTCATTGTGGTAATTTATCTATAACTTTGTTTCTACGAAACTTCAGAAGCTAAAATTAAAGCCCATTTTAGCTTAAATCTCGGTGAACCTCATGTACAACTTTCCGATCTTGTATCGCTATATTTTCGAAGATATGATCCGAGGAAGTTATGGTCTTTTTAGGCTCCCGAATTCCATCTCAAACAGGTGACCTTGGGATAATCATCATAACTTTCGCTCTGAGCATCAAATTCAGATTTCATAAAAAGTTACAGAAAGATAATGGACTGTAGTGTGTTGGTTATTGTTTTCAGGCCAAAGGTTGAAATAGTGACACGTGGAACTTCGTGCAAATTCACTCTACTAAACCAATCTATAATCAGGTCATCGTGGGAGATTGGGCATAACTCTTTGTCAGAGAATCCAATCTCGATCATAATTGTGGGTTTGGCAAGAGGACTTAGAGGGATACCATAGGACGAAATTTCAGACCTTGGAGATCCGAAATTACAAGATATAACAGATTCAATATCAAGCTCCTACAAAGTGAAGAAACGGTGTGTAGACGCTCTAAAAATTTGCATAAGTTTTGTTGAAAAATTAGTTTGAAGTGATTCAAAGGGCATAGTGAAGCATAATTATCATTAATTGATGCCCCAAATAAATAAAATGGAAACACCTAGTAATCAACCTAAAATATCTACTATGACTCATGAAGAAAAGGAAGAAATGCAACATGATATATCAAAATTACGAGACCAAATGCACCAAATTTCACTCTCAAAAAAATTAACAGAAGCTAAGATGGATGATTTGAAGAATGGAATGGAAGATAAGATGGATGGTTTAGAAGAAAAGTTGAAAGGCAACATTGAAGATTTGAAGAATGACATGGAAGGTTTGAAGGGAGGTTTGGTAAAGTTGCTACAAGAAATGCTTCCTAACAGCGAAAAGGTAGTAGAGTAAACATATGATCGGAACAAAAGAAATCTTAATCATGATTTCATGAACTCTAACGTTAGATTGAAGACCCACCATATTCTAAAGATCAATATGAGGAAGTTTGGTGGCAAGGATCCCGTAACATGGATACTACAAATGGAGCAATATTTCGACCTACACAATGTGCAAAACACACAAAAGGTACACATTGTGACTTTATATTTGGAACCCAATCAATTTTTATGGTATCGATGGCTTTTCTCTCGTAAACAAATTATCACTTGGTCAGTTTTTACGGAGGAAATGATAGCACATTATGAGGATACAAAGAGCAACACCTTCTTTAGCCAATTTATAAATCCCAAACAAAAGGGTTAAATTGTGGAGCACATTCAGGACTTCCAAAAATTGAATATAAGGGTAAATGATATTCCAGAGGAGCATAAGATTGATGTATTCATAGGGACTTTAGAGAATAAAATCTAACATGAGGTTCGTCTTTGGGAACATGATTCATTAGAGAAGGCATTTAGGTTGGTAACAAAAATTGAAAGAAAAATTATGGCAACAAAGAACCCTACCACTCGCAACTATAAATATGGAAGTGTTGTCTCTCCTAGCCTTCCACAACCTACAAGGTTGACACCACAACAATTAGAAGAAAAAGGAGAAAAAGGGATATGTTACACTTGTGATAAAAAATACACTAGAGGTCATAAGTGTGCTAAGAAGAAATTAATTTACATAAATTAGGAAGAGGAGGAAGAAAAAGAACAAGAAATGTCCAAAGAAGAGGATATACACCAGGAACCAACCCCAAAGAAAGAAGAAATGAATCCAACCATATCTTGCAATGCATTGATAGGAATTACCACTCCTCAAACTCTCAAGATAGAAGGACATATCACGAAGAAAAAGGTAATATTGTTGATTAGTAGTACCCATAATTTTATTCATTGTAAGATAGCCAAGGAACTGAATTGCTTCCTGTATCCAGCACCAAAGTGTCAAATGATGGTTGCAAATGGAGGAACCATAAATTGCTCTAGAAAGTGCCATAATATCAAGATATCCTCGGATAATATGTATTGAATAGTCCAATGATTTCCATTGCAATGGGTGGTGTTGATGTTGTACAAGGAGTCCAATGGTTACAATATTTGGCTATGATAGCTTTTAATTTTCAAGAAATTTTCTTGATTTTTTTGGGAAGGAAAGGAAGTTTAATTATTGGGTATTGCAGGGAAACCAAGAAATATAATCAACTCTAATGGCATCACAAAGATTCTAAAGAATGAACAACAGGGCGTAATTGCACAATTATGTTCACTAGAGGTTTAAGCAATGAAATCATCTATTTCTACAGATCTCCAAAAAGTCGTTGACAATCATTCTATGGTTCAAGCAGTGGAAGATCACACCGATCATCAAAAATAAGTTCTCCAACTTTTAAAGGATAACCTCACTTTGGCGTAGAATCGAATAAAACAACAGTCATATCAACATCATAGCAAAAGAAGTTTTGATGTAGGCGACTGTGTATTTTTATGGCTAAAACCATACAAACAAATGTCCGTCAAGCAAGATAAGAAGGATAATAAATTATCACCAAATTACTATGGCCCTTACAAGGTGTTTCAAAATATCGGTACTATGGCATATAAATTGGAGCTCCATGCATCTTCTCGAGTGCATCCAGTTTTCCATGTTTCATGCTTAAAGAAGGTTATAGGTGACAAGCTCCCGGTTCAAACAATATTGTTAGAACTTGACAAGGAAGGAAAAATCATATTGGAACCCGAAGAAGTTAGAGAAACAAGAACCCAACAACTATGAAATCGTTCAATTTCAGAGTATCTCAACAAGTGGACGAACTTACCCACTGAAGATTCCACATGGGAGGATGATAATTTTATGCAGAAGCATCTAGAACTACTCAAACGTTGAGGAAAACACTTTTTTGAAGGAGAGGGGCATTTTAGGTCCCTATACTACTAGCGTAGCCCCGTATTTTATTAGTTCAACCCCCTTATTATATTTGTGTGCCCATGTAGAAGCCCACTATTGTTATTGTTGTGCCCTTAAAATATTATTGTCATGTAGGCTTTGATTATATTGTGAACCCTTAGACTCCTATATATAGAAAGGAGGTCTTGTCATTTGTATCATCCAATAATTTTTTGTTTGCGCAATGTAAAGGAGGTTGCCCCCTCGAAGAGGCTAATTTTGAAGTCATTGATCTATCTCTTCTTCTATTTTGTGAGCTGGTTGCATAACAAAAGATGGGGGTTTTGAATAGAGTTAGAGTTATATAAGATACTTGAAATGAAATTATAAGTAGATGTTTTTCAATTTATGGAGTGTATATATGCTTATTTTGGATTGATAAAAAATGATTTATTAATTTTTAACTTTTATTTTTTTATTTTTTTTAAATCATTTAAATTTAAATATTTATTATCTACTTTGTCAAATAATATTGTTAGTAAGTTATAATTGTCATTGTGTTAGGCCCCTATAATATTATTGATCCCCCCATTACTATTGACATTGTAGTCCTTATTTTTATTGTTGTTCCCCTATTGTCCCCATATTGTTATTATTGTGCCCCATAGAAGACTAATATTGTTAATTTTGTGCCCTTATATTATTATTGTTATGTCAACTTTGATTATTGTGACACCTTAGACTCTTATATATAGAAAGGAGGTTTTGTCATTTGTATCATCAAATAATTGTTCATTTGTGTAATGTAAAGGAGGTTTCCCCCTCAAAGAGGTTGATTTCTAAGTCATTGATCCATCTTTTCTATATTTTTGGGAGCTTGTTTCATAACATTTGGTATCAGAGCTTTGGATTCTAGGGTTTCGCTACTCCAAAATAGGTCATCGTGGAATTTTTGCTATAAAATTTTGTTTGGGACATTTCAGAAGCTAACAAAAAAACCCATTTGAGCTGAAATCTCCATTATCCTCGGGTCTGAATTTCAGATCTTGTGTCACTATATGTTGAGAGATATGATCCAAGGAAGTTAGGGTTTTTGCATGCTCCCAAATTACATCCCATACAGGTTACCTTTGGAAAATCGTCATAACTTTCTCACTGAGTATCATAATGAAATTTCATAAGAAGTTACAGAAATAGGACAAACTGTAGTTTTTTTTGGATCATATTCAGGTTCAAAGATTGAAACGATGACACATAGGAATTCGTACAAGTTCACTCTACTGAAAAGTGTATAATCATGTCATCTTGGGACATTGGGAATAACGCTTTCTTGGAGAATCCAATTTCGATCAAACTTGTGGCGTTGGAAAGAGGACTCAGAGGACTACCACAGTTTGCAATTTAAGGCCTTGGAGATTTGAAATTTCATAGATACATCAGATACAATATCGAGCTCCTACAAAGTAAAAAAAGTGTGTAGTTTTTTTTTTAATTTTGCATAAGTTTGGTTTGAAAAACTAGTTTGAAGGAATTCAAAGGGCATAGTGAAGCATAATTATCATAAATTGATGCCCCGAAGAAAGAAAATGGAAACACCTAGTAAGCAACCTGAAAGTTATAGCATTACTCATGAAGAAGAGGAAGAAATGCAATATTATATATAAAAATTACAAGACCAAGTGTAACAAAATTCACTCTCACAAAAAGTAACAAAAGCTAAAATGGATGGTTTAAAGAAAGATGTGGAAGCTAAGATGGATGGTTTAAAGAAAGATGTGGAAGCTAAGATGGATGGTTTAAAAAAAGATGTGGAAGCTAAGATGGATGGTTTAAAGAAAGACGTAGAAACTAAGATGAATGACGTGGAAGCTAAGATGGATGGCGTGGAAGATAAGATGGAAGGTTTAAAGAAATGCGTGGAAGATAAGATGGAAGATTTGAAGACAAATTTGACAAACTTTATACAAGAAATGTTTACTAATGGTGAAAGGGTAGTAAAGGAAACTCATGATGAGAACAAAATAAATGTTAATCATGATTTCATAGACTCTAACATTGGATCAAAGACCCACCATGTTCCAAAGATCGATATGAGGAAGTTTGATGGAAAGGATCCCGTAACATGGATACTACAGATCAAGCAATATTTCGATTTCCATAATGTGAAAAACACACAAAAGGAACGCATTTCAGCGTTATATTTGGAACCAAATCAGTTTGTATGGTATCGATGGCTTTTCTCTCATAAACAAATTGTCACTTGGGAAATTTTTACTTATGAAATGATAGCACATTATGAGGATACAAAAAGTAACACTTTCTTTAGCCAATTGATAAATATCAAACAAAAGGGTTCGATAATGGAGCACATTGAGGACTTCCAAAAATTGAATATAAGGGTAAAAGATATTCTAGAGGAGCATAGGATTTATGTGTTCATAGGGACTTTAAAGGATAACATCCAACATGAGGTTCGCCTTTAGGAACCTGATTCATTGGAGAAGGCATTTAGTTGGCAAGAAAAATGGAAAGAAAAATTATGGAAACAAGGACGCCTACCACTCACAATTATAAATATGGAAGTGCCCCTAGCCTTCCACAATGTACAAGGTTGACCCCACAACAATTGGAAGAAAAAAGAGCAAAAGGGATTTGTTACAGTTGTGATAGAAAATACACTAAGGGTCATAAGTGTGTTGAGAAGAAATTATTTTACATAGATTGTGAAGAGGAGGAAGAAAAGGAACAAGAAACTTCAAAAGAAGTGGATATACACCAGGAACAAACCCTAGAGAAAAAAGAAATGAATATGACCATATCTTGTAATGTATTTGCCGGAATTACCACTCCTCAAACTATCAAGATAGAAGGACATATCAAGAAGAAAAAGGTAATAGTGTTGATTGATTCAGGCAGTGTCCATAATTTTATTCATTGTAAGATAGACAAGGAATTGAATTGCTTCATATATCCAGCACTAGAGTATCAAGTGATGGTTGCAAGTGGAGGAACCATAAATTGCTCTGGAAAGTGCCATAATATCAAATTATCCATTGGAGAATATCTATAAATAGCCCAATGCTTTCCATTCCAATGAGTAGTGCTGATGTTGTACTAGGAGTCCAATGGCTACAATCCTTGGGTTGGGTACAATAGATTTTAATTTTCAAGAACTTTTCATGAAATTTTCTTCAAAAGGAAAGGAAGTTCAATTAAGGGGTATCGCAGGGAAACTGAGAAAGATAATCAACTCTAATGGAATGAAAAATATTCTTAAGAAAGAACAACGAGGCATAATTGCACAATTATTTTTGCTAGAGGTTCCCACATCGAAATCATTTATTTCTCCAGATCTCCAAAAAGTCTTGGACAATCATTCCAAGGTATTTGAGACTCCCAAAGGCCTCCCACCTATTCATGATCATGATCATGTTATTCATTTGATTCCAGGAAGTGTTCCTCTAAACATCAGGCCTTACAAATATCCATATGCCCAAAAGAGTGAAATTGAACGTATGGTTGCAGAAATTCTAGAGGCTGGTATAATTCAACCTAGTCAAAGTTATTTCTTTGCTCGAGTAGTATTGGTTCACAAGAAGGATGGATCATGGCACAGGTGTCCAGATTATAGGGATATCAACAAGGTCACTATTAAAGATAAATTTCCCATTCATGTCATTGATGAATTATTGGATGAATTGCATGGATCAATTTACTTCACCAAGTTGGATCTTCGTTCAGGATATCATCAAACATAATGAAGAGTGAAGACATTCTGAAAATAACATTTAGAACCCATGAGGGTCATTATGAATTTTTGGTCATGCCTTTTTGCCTTACCAATGCACCTTCTACATTTCAAGGTTTGATGAATTCCATTTTCAAACCCTTCCTTAGAAAATTTGAGTTAGTATTTTTTTATGATATAGTAATCTACAACAAGTCTTGGAAGGATCATGTTCAACATGTTGACAGGGTGCTCAAACTATTGGAGGAGAAACAATTACATGAAAAAAGCTCCAAATGTTTCTTTGGAGTACAAGAGGTGGAATATTTTGGTCATATTGTATCTCATGAAGGTGTTAAGGTAGACCCTAGAAAAATTAAAACCATTAAGGAATGGAAAATCCCCACATCCATAAAGCATCTACGAGGATTTCTCGGGTTGACATGATATTATCGCAAGTTTGTTAAGAATTATGGGAGAATAGAAACACCTCTAACAACATTATTGAAGAAAGATGCATTTTCATGGACTTGAGAAGCAACGAAGGCCTTTGAACATCTTAAAGAGGCAATGTGCCAAGCACTGGTCTTAGCTACGTTGGACTTCGCAAAAACCTTTATTGTGGAATGTGATGCCTCAGGAAATGGAATTAGTGATGTTTTAATGCAAGAAGAAAGACCCATTGCTTTCGAAAGTTGTACAATCAAAGAAAAGTATTTACAAAAAGCTATTTATGAGAAGGAAATGTTGGCAATACTACATGCACTTAAGAAATGGTGACCCTACCTAATGGGAAGACACTTCAAGGTAAAAACAGATCATGATAGTCTTAAATAATTTTTTGAAAAAAGATTATCTTCAGAAGAGCAGCAAAAATTGGTCATAAAGATGTTGGGTTATGACTTTGAAATCATCTACAAAAAAGGGAAGCAAAATGTTGTGGAAGATCCACTCTCAAGAAAGGATGAGGATGTGGAAGCATTTCTTTGCGCCATTTCTATTATCCAACCAGACTGGATAAACGAAGCAAGGGATGAATGGGAGAATGATGAAGAAGTGTGGGCTCTCATTCAAAAGCTACAACAAGATCCCAGTACATATGATACATTTAGCTAGAAAAATGATTCGTTATGGTACAAAGATCGCTTATACCTATGTAAGAATTCCCAACTCAAACAAAATATTCTTATGGAATTTCACACCTCTCCCTTTGGAGGGCACTCAAGATTTCTAATAACTTATCACAGGGTTAAGAAGGAATTTTTTTGGGATGGCCTTAAATTGAATATTTAGAAGTGTGTGGTGGAATTTTTGGTTTTCCAACAAAATAAAGTTGAAACAATTAAGACCCCAGGTATATTACAACCTTTATCCATTCCAAGCCAACGTTGGGAATAGGTTTCAATGGATTTTATCACAAGTTTACCCAAGTACGAAGGAAAAAGTGTTATCATGGTGGTCGTTGACAGACTTACCAAGTATGCACACTTTTGTGCTTTATCTCATCCATTTAAAATAAGTATAGTTTCTACTGCATTTATGGAAACAATTCAAAAGCTACACGGAAACCCAAAGATTATTGTAAGTGACACAGATCCCATTTTCACTGGAAATTTATGGACATAATTATTTTCTTGTCTTGGTACTTAGTTAGCTCATAGCTCATCTTATCATCCTCAATCTGATGGGAAATCTAATATAGTAAACAAATTTTTGGAAGGATATCTTCGATGCTTTGTATATGGTAAATAGACCTAATGGGTCAAATGGTTGCCTCTGGTTAAATGGTGGTATAACACTTCCTTCCATACTGCAGCAAAAATGATCCCATTTATGGCACTTTATGAATATAATCCACCATCCATCACATCATATTTAAGAGAAAATTCTAAGGTTCAAGAAGTGGAATATCACATCGAGCATCAACAACAAGTTCTCCAACTCTTAAAGGATAACCTCACTTTGGCACAGAATAGAATGAAACAATAGGCAAATCAACATCGCAGGGAAAGAAGTTTTGATGGAGGTGATTGGGTATTCCTATGGCTACAACCATATAAAAAATTGTCCCTCAAGCAAGCTAAGAAGGATAATAAATTATCACCAAAGTATTATGGTCCATGTTATCACCCCAAGAAACTCTCTTAGGTTGTATATTAGAGATGCTCGGGAACATTACAAACTCAACATAAAATGTTGGAAAATGGTGGATGAATGAAAGAAATGTTGCATATTCAAGCCAGATAACCACTTCTACTATGCTTGACCCCGACATGGGTGAACATCCCCAGACTACAAGGCTTTAGACCACCAATTACTCACATTTTTAGGGAAAATGTGAAGATGGAGAAGACTGATCACACCAGCAGATCTTAATGCACATACAGGATGACAACTCTCTAGCATTAAAACAACAGAAACTTACATACAAATTCAATGATACAGCTAGATTCTAACACAGAGGTGGGATGACAGCCCCTCTAATGCTAAATATTAACAGCACATGAATAAATACATGGCAGGCACAACCTGGAACAAGAAGAAGAAGTGGAAAGTGAGAAATCAACAGCAAAAGAAGCTTGTATTAGCTGGAAATGAAGACCAGAAGCTGCAGGTGTCACAATAGTTTCAGTCTCCAGAAGTTGAAGATTACACCAAAATAACATTCATCAACCTGATTACATATTTT
Organism: Pinus tabuliformis; assembly: GCA_031772625.1. Taxonomy (NCBI): domain Eukaryota; kingdom Viridiplantae; phylum Streptophyta; class Pinopsida; order Pinales; family Pinaceae; genus Pinus; species Pinus tabuliformis. Next base: position 1,176,290,733 of record CM062813.1, read on the forward strand.
TTCTGGGTATATATGGAGTTTGAGTACAAAATTACTCTGCAAAACCATGCGTGGAGGAGTCATAACTGACCATCAATTGAATTTACAATCAGATATGGGTCTCTGATACAGTTTTATTGTTTTAATGGACAAAATTACATTTACAGGTACTTGGTTGTCCTTCCTGAACAGGTGAAGTATTAACTAAAGAAATTTCCATAACTACTGCAGTCATTAAGCTGCTTGAGGATCGTCCTTCTCGTCCTTGACCGTGTTGTTCTTTAAATGTGGTAGCTGAGGAATTCATGTGCAGATTGCTGGATCATCTCTTCCTTCTTCGCGCGCACAAAACAGGCCGAAAACACTGAAAAATACATTAAAAATGGACGAAGAGTCGAGACAGAATGCTGGTCATTGGATGGCTCAGTTGGACGGCCTAGATCTGTTGGCAAGCAGCATTGGGAGAAAACAGGAGCGCGATTGATTATAGGCCACTGGATCTGGCAAATCAGACGATGGAGATCATATCTATGGGGCTATCGGGAGAAAATGGGAATGGAGCAACAAGGGCCGTCAGATCTGGACGCGGCAGATCCGACAGTGATCGCAAGCGGAAGGTGCGCACAAGTTAACAAGCAGGGGACCGTACCAGAAGGGCGGTAAGCGGTTTCCCCGCACCGCTCTTCGGGAATGGTGGTTTACGTACAAGGTAGCGCGATCCAGTGAAATAGCACCGCGTGGTAGGCAGGTCCGGCGGGAAACCGCCTTCCCCGCGGGCTAACAGGCATGCAAGTTCACGGGGCGGGGGAAGTGAAAAGCATCAGATCCCAAGGCGGAGGATTGGATGGACTGGATTTAACGTACAAGTTTAGAGTGATGTGACAGGCGAGGGGCAGGCCCGGACTTTATTAAAGCTTAGGGTTATGAATTTTATTATATGCGTGGGGTTATAAAGAAGAATGGTATACACGGGTTTTAAATGGGTTTTTAATGTTTAATCACAAAAAAGCTCGGGAGTCTGTAAAAGAAGGGTTTAGGCAGGGTTTCATAGAATTATAAACAAAAAGCGCCCCAAAGCCGTGAAAAAGGTTTATGTGGGGTTATGGGAGGAAAACAAGGACAAAGGGGTTTAAAGGGGAATGAGGAGAATTTAAGGGGAAGGAGGAAACAGAGGTGTGGGGAGTTATGAGTACATGGGCAAAGTGAAGGGGAAAGAGGCGGGCTGACCACTGCAACTCCTGTTTTATCATGGAAAACCCAATCAAGCATAGATTTTAACCCTTGAATGTCAAGATTAATAACAGAGCTAACACTGGCTCCTTCTGGGGATGAGATCCTCCCTGTGAGGTCTCAAGAACCTGCAGACCATTGCCTTTCCAACTGAAAACAAATTAGCCAAAATTCTTAGTGTTCCATTGGGCATGGAGTCTACTGCATCTGTACTAAAACTGATAAAAACACAATATTTACAAACCTTAAGGCCAAAGACCTTAAACAACATAAGATTTCAAAAACCACCCATTGATTGGGCCATCAAAAATTGTCTCTCCTTCCATACTTTTTAATATGAAGGTGGTGTTCCCTTGAATCTGTGAAATGATGAAAGGCCCTATCCAGAAAGCATCAAATTTCCCATGATTGATTTTCTTTTCCTTTAATGCATCCCATTTCAAAACCAAGTCACCAATCTGAAAATTATTTTTTTTTGCCTTCTTGTCAAAGGCTTCCTTGATCTTTTTATAATGTGTTGCAGCCTGTTCAACCAGTTGTTCTCTAATCTGATGCAACTCTGTTAAATCAGTGATCCTCTTTGCCATATTTTCTTCCTCATTTTGTTCTGTTTGAAGGAATTTTGCCACAGGGAGAGTTAGCTGAATTGGAAATACAGCCTCAGCACCATACACCAGCTTGAAAGGAGAATTGCCTATGGATTTTTTAATGGTCACCCTGTCAGCCCACAGTGCATACTTGAGCTTTGAATCCCAATTCTTTTTATTGTCCCCTAACAGCTTTTTAATTATCTTGATCAAACTTTTATTAGAGGATTCTTCCAGACCATTTCCTTGAGGGTAATATGAGGTGGAATGAACAAGCTTAATACACATTGAATCATAGAATTCCACCAATTATTTTGCCTTGAAGGCTGCTGCATTATCTGTTATCAATTTATGTGGACAACCAAATCTACTAAAGATATTCTCTGTCAAAAACTTCATGACCACATTATGATCAGCCTTCCTTGTAGGGACTGCTTCAATCCATTTAGTGAAATAATCAGTGGCTACTAATATCCATCTATGTTGTCCACTGGAATGTGGATTGATTTCTCCAATGAAATCCAAGCCCCACTGCTGAAAAGGTCCTTTTGCAATTATTGGTTTTAGGGGCAGGGATTTCAATTGTTGTTTTCCTTCAAATCTTTGGCACCTGTCACAAGATTTAACAAAAGAAAATACATCAGAAAATAAAGTGGGCCAATAGTACCCAGCTCTAAGAATTTTATGGGCTGTAGTTTTCCAATAATGATGCCCTCCACACATGCTGTTATGAAACTGTTGCATAACTTCTTTTGACTATTCTTTGTCCAGACACCTTAAAAATATTCCAGATGGATCCCTCCAGTAAAGCAGATTTTCATTGATGCAATACTTTTCTGCCCTAAGTTTCAAAGTGTTGGCTTGACTTTGAGTAAGTTCTGAAGGGATTTCTAGCTTCAGCAAGAAATGAATTATCGTAGCATACCAATTACAAGAAGCTAGATTCTCGGCCATTAACTTCTTCCTCTGTGGTTCATCTGTTTCCACCTTTTCTGCCTGACCATTTTCTACATTTGCATATAGGAAATAAATGTCTAACGATCTGCAATTTTCTTCAGATAATAATTTGGCAAGACCCTAACCTCTGATTAGTTTAGTGGGCTTCAGCTTTATGTTAAATTCTATCATATTTGCAATCCATTTTTCCCTTTTTCCATCAGCGTCAGGTTGTGTTAAGACATCTTTTATTACAACAGAGGGTACATATGAAATTATATTTGAATGTAAGATATAAACCCTGAAAGCCTTCAAGGATTTGATAAGGGCATATGCATGTTTTTCAATCATATCATACCTTAGTTCAGCATCCCTCAAGTTCTTACTAAAAAATGCTACTGGATGCTCTGAAACTTCTTCATTTGCCTGCAATAAAATGGCTGCAATGGTGTCTTCAGAGGTAAAAGAAAATATGTGGAACTCCTTGTTGTAATCAGGGCTGCTTAGTGTGGGAGCCTCCATAATAGCTTTTTTAATAGACTCAAAAGATTGTCTTGTTGTATGAGTCCATTTGATTTCTGCCCCTTTCTTCAACATGGAGGTAACATGCTCTACCAGTTCTACAAAGTTTAGAATAAACCTCCTAACAAATTAATTTTACCCAACAAGGATTGGATATCTTTCTTTGATCTAGGGACAGACAAAGTCTGTATTGCTTTGACTCTTTCTGGGTCGATTCGAACACCTGCAGCAGACACAATATGTCCTAACAGCTTGCCTTCATTTAAAGAAAATTGAGATTTTTTGGGATTTACTGATATTCCAAACCTCCTACACTTCAGAAACACTTTTTTCAAATGTTGCAAATGATTTTGATGGCTACTGGAATAAACTGTTATATCATCAAGGTAGATAAGCACAAATTTGTCCTTCTCTCCCACAAATTCTATATCCATATCTCTCTGAAAGGTGGCTCCAACATTTATCAATCTGAAAGGAATTTTGGCATACATAAAAGTGCTCCAAGGAGTGGTGAATGCAGTATTTTCTTGATCACCTAGATGCACAGCAATCTGATTAAAGCCTAAAAAACCATCCAAGAAAGACATTACTTTGGCTCCTGAGACCTTTTGTAGCAAATGCTTCATTTTCGGTAAAGGATAGTTATCTTTCTTGGAGCATTTATTTAAATTTTGGAAATCAACACACAGTCTGATTTCTCCACTCTTCTTCCTCACCACCACTAAGTTGGCCACCCATTTGGAATATCTAAGAGAAACAATGATCTTGGTAGCCAACAATTTTTTAATTTCTCTTTCGATTAGAGGAAGAAGCATAGGATTTATTGGTCTTAGCTTCTGTCTGAAACGAATGGTGTCTTTCTCCAGAGGAATTTTACGCTAAATTATGTTCTTATCATATGTTTTCAGGTCACTATACTCCCAGGCAAACACATTAGCAAATTGCCTCATTAAATTGCAGTATTCAGCACTTTGATCAGCAGACAAATGAGTGGACAGATTTACATATCTAGGCTGAACTGGACTTCCTATATCATGCTTACAAACTACAGATTGGTCTTCTTTTTGGGTAGCTTTGTAAGGCACATAATTCTGGTCAAACAATCTTTCAAGAGGAATTAGGCCCTCAGGAATATGATTACTAGGAAGCTGGACAATGTTGTCTTTACCAATTTTATTTCTAAGCTGGGACTGGGGGTTTTCTTCTAAGGCTTCATTATCTTGGTCAATTTGCATTTCAGAAAATTCATCAATGACTTGAAGGAACCTATTTAACTCATCATCATCATAAAAAACTCTCCAATGGTGAACATTATCAGGCAAGGATGGTTTATACATCATCTGGACTTCGTAAACTAGTTTGGGAGGCAAAGGAGGTATAAATAGACTAGCAGACACAACAAGGGAATCAGCAAGCTGATTTTGGGATCTAGGAATGTATGAAATACAGAAATAATCAAAAGAGTCTTTGATTCTCCATACCCATCTCTGTATGTTTTCAGCCTTGGGTTCTTTGCCTGAAAAGTTTTATTTACTTGTTGTATAATTAAATTAGCATCTCCAAATACCTTTATATTCTTGATTTCTCTGTCTTTTGCTACATTAAGGCCCAACAACAGTGCTTCATATTCTGCAATGTTGTTTGTAACTTGAAAAACCAGCTTAAAAGACAATTGGATGCTTTCTTGTTGAGGAGATACTAGCACCACCCCTACTCCTGCAGTCTCCCTGGAACATGCTCCATCAAAGAACATCTCCCAAACCTGACTTCCTTTCTCTTCTTCAGCCTAAACTGTTGGTTTCCTGAGCTGCATTGAGGCCTTCTGAGATTCTTCTATTTGGAGAATACATGCTCCAAAATCAGTGTCCACTACATATATAGGATGATTTGTAGGATTCTTCTCATCACTAATAATATATGCCAACTATGCTTCTCTGTACAATCTCCTGCTTTCCCCTCCAAAAACTGGGACAGTTGCATAAGATAGATCATTTTGTAGTGTCCCACCTAGTCTCTTAATCCACCCTCTAGACAGCAGCATGCCAAATTTAGGAGGGACATCTGCTACCACAATATCCATCATCATACTCTTCATGGGAAGTTGAGTTAAGGTAATGGCCAGATCCTTAATCAATCCAAGACATTTTACCTTCCTTGAATCAAAAGAAAATAAATCATGATAGGGTCTAGTGATATCAAGGCCTAACTCTTCCATGACAGCTTTAGGCATTAAATTATGGCTGGCCCCTGTGTCTAGCAGGAAATTGTGGAGGATTTTATCATGAATGGTCAAGGAGACATAAAAAGATGGAGAATTATTATCAGCAGGGTCAATCATAGGGTTGAGCACAATGGCAGGCTTGTCATCTTGCAAATTGACAGAGTCAGTGGAGGTTTGTGTGGTTTTTAGCTCTAAGGCTTCAAGGATAGGCTTTCTAAATACTTCATTCTTCACCAACTCTACCAGAGGCACAACTATTTTCAATTTCTGAACTTCTGACTCCAAGTTGAAAGAAGAAGATGACTTATCAGAACTTTTTACCTCTTGAACTGGAGCTTTGAGGATGACTAGATCAGCCGCTGATCTTCTCTGCCTACTATTCTGTGACTCTGTTTGGATAGCAGCTCTTTGGGTGGAATTTTCTTTGACATTCTTTGCATTTGACCTCAGATTATATCTCTACTGTTGTTCAACTTGTAGGACAACTTCTCTATCCCATTCTTCGTTGTCTTGTTGCTGCAACAATGATTCTTCATAAGCAGCGAAAGTCAAAAATGCAGCACTTCCTTTATCTTCCATGCAGTGAATTTCATCCTCATCTTCTTCAAATTGTTCTTCCTCCATGACTACATTTTGGAAAGGAGCTTTAATTTTCTATTCTTCTTTTGATTCTTCACCCCTTTGCATAATTTGTAACTGCTCATTTGCTCTTCTAAAAGGATTATGGTATCTTGGAGCAAATGTGTTTTGCTGCCTTGTTTTCCCTGAATTCTTCTCAACCTTTAGCTTAGAAATTTCAGCAGCCAATGACTCTATCATCTTAGTCACTTTGTCCAATTTAGGCTCTGAAGATGATGTAGAAGAAGTAGAAGCCTGACCTCTCTGCCTCCTTCTATCAGCCTGATTTTTAAGCTTTTCTGCAGCCATAATATTGGATTCCACCTCCAGTGCTGCATCCTGCATATCAGCTAGAGTGGCACATCTCCTTTCTCTCAATAACACGCAGAAATCAGAGTCAAAAGCATTGGCATAAGTGAGTTTGGCAAAGGTGGGAGTAGGCTTTACCTCATCTGGTATCTTACTATACATTCGATTGAATCTTTTATTAAAATCAGGCAAAGATTCACCATTTTCCCTCTTTAGATTACCAAACTCAGTATGATAATACAGTAAGTCTCTTTTATCTCCACATTGCTTCAAAAACGCATCATCTAATGCTTCAATATTTGTTATAGATCTCTGGGGTAATTCTCTAAACCACTTCCTAGCCTTTCCATCAAGGCTCTGGACAAAAACTCTCATCCACACATCATTTTCACTTATATCTAAATTATCAACATAACTGTAAAAAGCTTCAAGGTGTTCCTCTACTGTTACTCCCTCTGTGCCAGTGAATTTAGGCATATATTTTTTATATTCTCCCATAGGCATAGGATTTAAAGGAATAGGAAAGACTAAAGGTCCATATCTAGCAGCAACAATTCTCTCAATCTTCGTGGGTGCTTGTTGTCCTGCCATGATTGGGATATGTGGAGGAACACTAGCAGATTGAATGGTAGGAAGTAAAGTGATGGATGGCAGAGATAAAGGGATGTTTTGGACTAAATGGGAACCTTTCTTTGGACTGAGATTCAAAGGGGAACTAACTGAACAAGGGGTTGAATTAATCTCTGAAAGAATTTCCTGATTAACAATGTTGGGCTCTAAATCTTCAAACTGTATGTCTTCAGCAATAACTTTATCTTTCAGAGATGAATGAGATTTCTTAGGCTTACCTGATCCTGATGCCCCTTTCTGTGATGCTTTCTTCGATTTGACAGTCTTCTCAGGTTCAAGCACTGATTCAGCAGGTGATTTCTGAGGATTTCTTCGAGTATTTCTCACAAACTGAGCCAGAACTTCTATGTGGAGTCACCAAATGATGGTCTTCCTCCAATGGAGTCGCCAGATAGATGATTACAACCAAAAACTGTGTTCAAACCTTGTCTATCATCAAATCTTGAAGCTATGTCATTCTCCTAGGGAAGCTGAGCTTCAATTCTCCTCTCCCTGGCAACGGCGCCAATTAATGTTATCACCCCAAGAAATTCTCCTAGGTTGTATATCAAAGATGCTCGGGAACATTACAAACTCAACATAAAATGTTGGAAAATGGTGGATGAATGAAATAAATGTTGCATATTCAAGCCAGATAACCACTTCGACTATGCTTGACCCCAGACATGGGTGAACACCCCTAGACTACAAGGCTTTAGACCACCAATTACTCACAGTTTTAGGGAAAATGTGAAGATGGAGAAGATTGATCACACCAACAGATGCACAGGACCCTGAGATGGCCAGCTGCAACTAGTTAAATGGTCTATCAATCTATTTCTTAATGCACAAACAGGATGATAGCTTTCTAGCATTAAAACAACAAAAACCTGCATACAAATTCAATGATACAGCTAGATTCTAACACAGAGGTGGGATGACAGCCCCTCTAATGCTAAATATCAACAACACATGAATAAATACATGACAGGCACAGCCTGGAACAAGAAGAAGAAGTGGAAAGTGAGAAATCAACAACAAAAGAAGCTTGTATTAGTTGGAAATGAAGACCAGAAGCTGCAGGTGTCACAATAGTTGCAGTCTCCAGAAGTTGAAGTTTACACCAAAATAACATTCATCAATCTGATTACATCTTTTTTCTGGGTATATATGGAGGTTGACTACAAAATTGCTCTGCAAAACCATGCGTGGAGGAGTCATAACTGACCACCAACCGCATTTACAATTAGATATGGGTCTCTGATACAATTTGATTGTTTTAATGGACAAAATGACATTTACTGGTACTTGGTTGTCCTTCCTGAACAGGTGAAGTATTAACTGAATAAATTTCCATAACTGCTGCAGTCATTAAGCTGCTCGAGGATCGTCCTTCTCGTCCTTGACTGTGTTGTTATTTAAATGTGGTAGTTAAGGAATTCATGTGTAGATTGCTTGATCATCTCTTCCTTCTTCGCACGCACAAAACAGGCCGAAAACACTGAAAAATACATTGAAAATGGACGAAGAGCTGAGACAGAACGATGGTTGTTGGATGGATCAGATGGACAGCCTAGATCTGTTGGCAAGCAGCGTTGGGAGAAAACAGGAGCGTGATTGATTATAGGCCGTCGGATCTGGCAAATCGGACAGCAAAGGTTAGATCTAGGGGGCTATCGGGAGCAAATGGGAATGGAGCAACAAGGGCCGTCGGATCTGGATGCGGCAGATCCAACGGTGATCACAAGCGGAAGGTGTGCACAAGTTAACGAGTGGGGGACCGTACAGAAAAGGCGGTAAGCGGTTCCCCACACTGCTCTTCGGGAATGGTGGTTTACATACAAGGTAGTGCGATCCAGTGAAATAACGTCGTGTGGCAGGCAGGTTCGGCGGGAAACCGCCTTCCCCGCGGGCTAACGGGAATGCAAGTTCACGAGGCAGAGGAAGCGAAAAGCATCAGATCCCAAGGTGGAGGATTGGACGGACTCGATTTAATGCACAAGTTTAGAGTGATGTGACAGGCGAGGGGCAGGCCCAGGCTTTATTAAAGCTTAGGGTTATGAATTTTATTATATGCGCGGGGTTATAAAGAAGAATGGTATACACGGGTTTTTAATGTTTAATCACAAAAAAGCCCGGGAGTCGGTAAAAGAAGGGTTTAGGTGGGGTTTCATAGAATTATAAACAAAAAGCGCCCCGAATCCGTGAAAAGGTTTTATGCAGGGTTATGGGAGGAAAACAAGGACAAAGGGGTTTAAAGGGGAATGATGAGAATTTAAGGGGAAGGAGGAAACAAAGGTGTGGGTAGTTATGATTACATGGGCAGAGTGAAGGGGAAAGAGGCGGGCTGACCACTGCAACTCCTGTTTTATCATGGAAAGCCCGATCAAGCATACATTTTAACCCTTGAATGTCAAGATCAATAGCAGAGCTAACAGTCCATACAAGGTGTTGCAAAAGATAGGTACTATGGCATACAAATTGGAGCTTCCTGCAGCTTCCTGAGTGCACATAATTTTCCATGTTTCATGCTTAAAGAAGGTTATAGGTGACAAGCTCCCAATTCAAACAATTTTTGTCATAACTTGATGAGGAAGGAAAAATCATATTGAAACGTGAAGCAGTCATAGAAAAAAGAACTCGACAGCTACTGTTGGGCAGCAGATCCCCCGCATAACAGTTTTGGGGCTTAAAGCCCACAATTTTGGGTATTGGTATTGTAAAAACTCTGTGAAGTGCGCAGAGCACGAATTGTAATGAGTCAAGTCTAAGGGTAGTCCGCCCTAAAATATTGTAAATTAATCTAGAATGTGTTGGCTTTCCCATGGTCCGCGGACCATGGGAATGTATAAATAAGAGCGAGGCTCTAAGTGTAAAAGGTAGCTTTGTGTGATGTTAAGAAGTAATATGGTTCTTTGAATGCAGTATTAGATCTGAGACTGTAAGTCCGAGTTTTGGGTTGTAGTAGGAGATAGAGGCTCTGCAGCTATGTGCATAGAGGCATGGTAGAGTCTGCAGCTATGTGCGTAGGGTAGGAAGTGGATTGTAATTGGAAAAATTATTACGTATTTGTTCTATATTCTGGTTTATGCATCTGTTTACGGATTATGATAGTGCACATGTCTGTTTATGTTAAATGGTAACTGAAATTATTGTGCCTTCTTAATTCAATTCCAAATCTATAATAATAATAACACAGAAAGGGGTAAAGAACATTCATGCTTGTCCTCCAAGCCACGCGAAGGTAGTTGCTCTGAACAGACGGCTGCGTGGAAGTAGCGCAGCACGTCGGATCGATTTGCGACTTTCCAAACCTCATCAAGACATCCCTAGGGTGCGGAAACCTGGTTCCAACACCCCCCCATACTACCTCGGGTGAGACCTCAGTCTACGCTCCGTGAACTGTTGACGAAAGGGCCAGTAGTTTAAGGATTTGTTTGGCTAAAACATTTCTGAACCTGGGTCACACCCCAATAAGCCAACAAATGGTTCCATTGCCGGGACCAGGATCTACCTAAGGGATGTCTGATGTTGGAACACTGGAACCCTACGAAGAAGGAAATTGAAGATTAGTTGGATCAGAAGCTTCACGAGTTTGTATCACAAGGAAAAAACCCCACAGATATTTGAGAAGAGGTGGCTGGATTGTGACATTTGAATGAGAATAGAGTGAATTTAAGAATTTTAACTTTTATGAATTTTACATTCTCCATGAGATATTATATTAGTGAATATTTATGAGTTGGAGAGATAATTAGTGGGAAATGCAGGTAAGAGAGATAATTAGTGCAGAGAATGAATATTTTTAATTGAGTTTGTATTTATTTTATTTTTAAATTAAGGGTATATGTTATTAAATTCTTATATATATATATATATATATATATATATATCGATTGTAAAAATTTAAAAATCATTGGTAACAAAGTTGAAAAGGGAGGATGAGAAGTATTAATCATTTTCATTGATGATTAATTCATATTTAAGAATAACTTGGTTGTAATTGAGCAATTGTTGCACCATCTTTATAACTTGTATTTAATAAAAAAGATATTTTGTGGTGGCGGTTGAGTCTCAATTTTTGGGACATTTGATTTTTGTCTTAGGTTGAAGTGGGACACATTGTGTTCATTTTTTATTCTCTCTCTAATTCTCTAATTTTCTTTTACTCTCCTCATGCTGACAAGCATTATTGTATTGCCTAAACTTGTTGGAACAAACTATTTTTATTGGATAAAACGTATGCAACTTATATTCATCACCAAAGATTTATGAGAACTTGTAGCTGATGGATACACTATGCCTTCTCCTAATGAATTCAAAGCATTAAGTGATGATGAAAATAAATCTCTTAAGGAACTTATTAAGAAAGATAATGAAGCACTTTCACTTATAGGAAGCACTCTTGAAGAATGCATATTTCCAAGAATTAGTGGTGCAATGTTGTTGTAGCTAAACTGCAAACATTAAGGAAAGGGATGAAGAAGGACATCGTGAACTTGGTAGCAAGATGCTTAGAGTGTCAATGAGTAAAATTTGAACACAGACATCCAGCAAGATTATTGCAACCCCATGAGATACCAAAATCTAAATGGGAAGTTATATCAATGGAATTCATTGTGGGACTACCAATGACCTCAAGAATACATGATTCCATATTTGTAGTGGTGGACATGTTGATCAAGAGTGCCCATTTCATACCAGTTAAGACTTCATATAAGGAACCAGAAATAGCCAGAGTTTTTATTGATGAGATTAGGAGATTGCATGGAGTGACTAGGAAGATCATATCTGATAAGGGAGCAGTGTTTACAGGAAAGTTTTGGACCAGTCACCAAGAAGCTTTGGGAACCCAGTTGAAATTCAGCACTTCTTATCACCCTGAGATAGACGGGTAGATAGAGAGGGCTAATCAAATCCTCGAAGACATGCTTCAAATGTATGTGATGGACCAACAAAAGAGATGAGAGGAGTTTTTACCCCTCGTAGAATTTGCTTACAATAATATTTATCATAGTTCCATAAAGATAACGCCATTTGAGTTCTTATACGGAAGACCTTGCAGAACTCCTCTTAGTTGAGACCAACTAGAGGACCGAGTATTAATAGCACCCGAAGTGGTGCAAGATATGGAAGAACAAATGACTATGATTAGGAGGAGACTGAAAGAAGCACAAGATCGACAAAAGAGCTATGTTGATGTTTATCGAGTAGACTGAATTTATGAAGTGGGAGATAGGGTGTCCTGAGAGTAAGCCCCCCCCCCCCCCCCCCCCCCCCCCCAAAAAAAAAAGAAGCTCTATAAGATTTGGAAAGGGAGAAAAATTGTCTCCACGGTTTGTGGGACCTTTTGAAATCTTACAAAGGAAAGGGCCAGTGGCATATAGGCTTGCCTTAGCTACATCTTTAGGGAACACACATGATGTGTTTCATATTTATGTTTTGCGTCATTATATTTCAGATCCTTTGCATGTTATTGACTTTGGTCATTTGCAGGTTTCGGTCAAGGGAACAGTAATGGCTGAACCAGTTCACATATTGAACCAACGAACTTTGCAGATTAGATGATGGTTAGTGGACCAAGTTAAGGTCCGGTGGGACAATTATAGTCCTAGTTCAACTACTTGGGAGGACGCCAAAGAGATGTGTCACCATTTTCCTTACTTATTCCAAGGACTTCAAAAGTCTATTATTAAGAGGGGGTGTATGTAGTGCCCCGCTCTAGTTGACTGACAGTGATATCAGATTATTTATTTAGCCCTAACGCCCACACTTTATTATTTGAGGACCTCAAGTTGAGGATCCGAACACATGACTCTATTATTATTGGTTGTGATATTAGTGGTTGTGATATGTATGATCTCCATTGATATTATGATGAAGATAACATTAATGGTTATGTGTGTTCTCTATTGATATTATGATGATTGTGGCATAAGTGGTTATGTTCGTTATCTATTTGATGTTATGATGTTGATAGCTTTGATGGATATGTATGCTTCCATTGATGTTATGATGATGATATCCATGATGGATGTGTCCCCTATGTTACCTACTTGCATTAGTTCTCGTTCACAATGAACAATGATGTGAATGACCAGGTGATGGTAATGATGCTATTATGACAATGACTAACACTGAGAAACCTTGTTACTGATTGTTATTGAGTATGGCAGGGAACCACCAGAGGCACACGCACATGACGATTTGACAACACCTGGTTTGATTAAAATTTATATTATTTTATCTTTGAAATTCTAAGTCAATTTTGAAACCTGCTATATATGTTTATCTATATTCTGATGAATGTTAGTGGTTGCAGGCACAGATTAGTTGCTTGACGGAATGACTCACATATGGGTGACGGGGTTGTACAATTGGATGGAACTGCATGGGAGGGGTGGGATAGTGTCCCTGATCTCACCCACTAGCACTCCCGCCATGACTTGGGCTGGAAAGGTTGAAATGCCTTCACCTTGAAGATCACGATGTCATGAGGCAGGTCCCAAAGTTGGGTCGCTCATGAGGATTTTATCAGGGGGCGTGCATCAAGGTGGATTCCTTGATCCCCGACACCATTAGTCTCACTATAGCAGGCAACATAAGAGATGATAGTGGTCTCTATCGTTGCACCTATACCTTCCCCTCGTAGCCATTGAATGCTTGAAGGGCAAGTGGCATGGCATCCTTGGAACTTCAAGGGAATTTCTTGAAGGGCATGACCAACTTGGCACCCTTGGCATCACAAATAAATTGTTAGGCATGGCACCCTTGGAACTTGAAGGGAAGTTATTGAAGGGCACGAGAAAACATGGCACCCTTGGAATCATTAAAAATAAATAAATTAATAAATATAATCAAGAAATGAAAACTAGGTAAATTCACATCAAGGTAAATGATGTTAGAAACTAAGGTAATTAAATCAAGAATAAAACTTGGGTTAAGAGGATCATAGGAAGAAATAAAATATTTTACCTTAAAAACTCTACCCTTCCCATGTTGGAAAATATTAGGTAGATAATACAGTTTAATTAGGTAAAAAGGGGAAAGAGGGACATAAATGTAAGGATAAATATTAATCCTAAAATAGTTAAACCTAATTAAGAGAAGAGGATGGTGAATTAAAATAGGATTAATAAATTAAATTTTAGAGAAATATAGAGAACCTCCATGTGGCAACAACCAACATAAGAATATCCATCTAAGAGATAACTTGAGTTAAATTAGGGAGTAGATAGGGGATCAAATCTTGACTCATCAAATGACTTTAGTAATGAACAAAAATTAAGGAGTAAAAAAGGGGGATCAAGAGACAACTAGGAGAAGAAATAGGAATCTTTTTGAGGTGAGGTAAAATATTAAATTAAAATTTAAGTAAATAATCTTAGAGATCCTTGATGAGAGAGTGACACAGGGGTGGGTGAATAATCAAACTATTGAATTATCAAAAATAATTAACTATGCATGAAATGCCAAGTGTCACCTATGAGGACTCCTATAAAAGAAGGGGCAAGCCATGGGAGAAGGGACATTTTGGACCCTAATGTTGGATGGATGAGACTATGTTAGAGTAGTGACTATGAGCTATAGTGAGTTTGGTGAGGTATAGGACTTTAGAAAGGGGACTCTTGAGCCAAGGAGTGCTCTCCTCTACTAGCTACGTACATTCCTCCATTGTACAACCCCATTGTAGCTCGGGGTCCGCGGGGAAAGAGAGTACCCAAGGAGTATGCTGAGAGGTCAATCGGTGGGTCATTGCATTCACATTAAGCACGTCGACATTCACACTTGGAGGCGACCGACAACGAAGTAAGGCAAATAGTGGCAAGTGAAGTTAGAATCTTGTCTCCTGCTAAATGGTACCTATGTTGTTATAGTATTATTTTATATGACTTCCTTATGGTTTTAGTTAACAATATGTAAATTTAATGATATTTTCAATAAAGAGAATTTCCGGAAAGTTTTATATATTTCTTAAATGATTTTTGAATTCCCAATGCTATTTTTCTTATGGATGTATTTTAGTATTTGAAAAAAAACAATTATAGGGTTGGTCCCTACAAAAGTAGTCTTGTATTGATCAGCGGGTAATATGTTAATCTGGTTATAACTAGAAAACCGTCCATAAAATAAAATATCTCGCTCCCAACACACTCATCAATGATTTGATCAATAAAGGGAGTGGGATAATTGTCTTTAGGGCACTCACGATTGATATCGCAGTAATCAACACAAACTCGAATGGTTCCCTGCATTTCAGTAACAGGTACAATATTAGAAACCCAATCTGTCAATGGGATATGGTAAATAAAACCAACCTTTAGAATTTTTTCAACTTCTCCCTTAATAGCAACGACCTTTCTGGGATGCACTGGATGGATCCGTTGATGAATGGGCTTCACATTAGGATATGTGGGTATTTCATGCACCACTATAGCTGGATCAATACCAAACATTTCCTCATACGACCAAGTGAAGACATTGCAAAATTCTTTAAAACGGTCAGTGTAAACCCTGATCCCTTTCAGAGAATAGGAAACTGTGATGTGAATGTTCTCAGCAATTCTAGGTTTAATGGAAATGTTGATTGGCATGGTTGTAGTAATATTTCCCATATTACCCTCAGATATAACTTAGTGCACCAAAACAGGTGTTTGAAGTGGATGCATCAGGTTATGAGAAACAAAAGTTTCAAGACACGAAGGAATTTCACTCAGACTCGGAAGAAACGAGGAACGATGATGAGCATCATTCTAAGAATTTGCATCAAGAGACATAACCTCAAAAATACTCTCATTGGTGGGGAATAACTTGTTCAAGGGAACCGGAGAATCCCAAGAAGTAAGCTAAGGAGATTTCAAATACATAGCGAGGTCCATATTAAGAATAATATGACTTTCAGAGGTAGCCACTGAAGCTAAAATAACTTCTTGATAAGCTTGTTCTAAATAAATTAGTAGCATGGCATCATCGAAAGAATCAACCTGATCTAGAGTAGGGATGATCCACGAATCATTTGAGGTGTATATCTTGTTGATCGAGGTTACATGCAAAGGTGGGAGAGAAAAAGTTCCCATTAAAGCAAAATATTTGAAAAGACTTGCCCCCACACTCTCATATGGAATATCGTTATTTCCCACATATGGGTCATTTCCATTTGAAGCACCGGAAGAGAAAAAGGACAATTGATTGGTGATGACAATTTTCCCTTCATACGGAAAACATAGTACATGGAACAAATAGAAAACCACACAAAACATGGCATGGGTCCAACTTCGCCCAAGTAGAAGGTTGTAATTCATATTTTCATCTATGACCTCTACTTCTAATTCGACAGTTTTCCCTTCCAAGGTGATGGGAAAAATTGTCAGAATACCATACGGATGGGAGCCTATTCCATCAAAGGATTATAAGATGTTCGTGGAATGGTTAAGCAGTGGAGAGCCAATGGCTTTCCAACATGAAACAGACATGATGCAGGCAGAAGCACCTTCATCAATGATAGTTTGATGAATTTTCTTTCCTTGTATAATGACTTAAATAAAAAATGCAATTGGTGGGGAATACGAGAAACATGGTCCTCCTATAGCAGACAATAATGATTTCCATTGAGTCCAACTAGTTTGGATAAATTCTAAGTCATACATCGCCGAAGGCACTTGAGCCAAATCTTCAACAATACTGTAATGTTGACCAACTCTAGCTTTTAGATAATGAGATGACTTTGGAAGCAAACCTTTAGGAGGCAGTCAGATGACAAATTCATTATTAGGTCTCTTGATACGAAGAGGACCAGAACTAGGTGGAGTAGAAGGTGTATCAGTGACTTCCTTTTCAACTGTCTTCTTTTGAGGGGTGTGATAAACTTTGGACTGGGTGGCAATAGAAATAGGCGCTATACCACTGATGTAAACTTGAGAACCAAAAGAGGCAAAGGATTGTGGTTGGTCTACCAACTAAGTCTGTTGTGATGGAAATGGCTCTTTTAGTACAATCGGAGTCCCTTTCAATAAACAACTAACTTTGGCACGATGGGGACAATCCTTAGTGTAATGTTCCTCCTCACAAATGAGGCAAGGATACTTAGGCTTACATTTGGAGACATCATCAATATATCGCTTAGGAGGATCCTATTTTTGGGTATCAAATTTTTCTTTACCTTTACCCTTTTTCTTACTTTCGTGGTTTTTCCTATCATGGTAGACTGAACAACATTAACCTTCAAGGTTTTACCAAGATTCGATGGGTTTTTCGAAGGAGGATTGGAACCAGTATTTGAAACAGATTTTTTCTTCGAAGAAGCTTTAGTGGAAGTTTGAGATACTGACCTAATAAGACCATCAACGGGTGGGACATCCGAAGACTTTGATGATGTTGGATCCGAATATGGCCTTGGAGCATCAAGTAAGATTTCATATAATGTGCCAGATTGGTAATAAACAAAATCTAAATACTAGGCATGGGAAATGGCTTGATCCTTAATAACACAATCTCCCATTGCAATATTTGTAGCGATTTTCTTTACGAATGAATTGGTGAACCATTCGGTTAACAAATGATCGATAATTTCAAACTTAATGAGGCGATGCCAGTGTCTCCATTCATGGATGTGATCAGAGATATGGGTCATAGTATCATGTTTCAGAGACGTAAGAAAGTGGGTACCAATTTCATAACAAACTGTTAACTGGAAGTGAGTGAGGAAGGCCATGGCCAAAGACTTGAATTTTGCATAGGTACCTTGAGGCAACTCGATGTACCATTTTGCAACAGCACCTGTCAATTTTTGTTGAAATAGGTGCAGACGAACAAAATCGTCAACGTAGGAATTGGAAGAACACCATAAGTGATACGCCATCACATGGGCCTGAGGATGTTCTTTATCTTTTCCTTCGAATTTTGGGAAATCGCTAGGAATCTTAGTGGGAACTAGAAGCAATAAGGCAAATGAAGAATTGGATCATTAGTAATTCTTGAGACATCTAGTAGTTCCAACGTCACTAGAAATGGCAATTGCGGGTTGAAAGACATGTAAGGCCTTTGGTAAGGCCCTGTTTCCAGATTCCAACCTTGTTGATAAGGGTTTTTCCCCCAAAGTGGAGGATTTTGACCATAAGGGGCTTGAATTTTCCCCCACTAAGAGATACCCTAAACATAAGGTTGATTCTGCCGAGGGTAGGGTTGATATTGGCCTACCATAGTCTATTGATAAAAATAAGGTGAATAAACATTGTGCATGGCATATGGATTATATGGTTGTTGTTACAACTACTAACCTAGTTAATAAAGTTGTTAGCCCTATTGCCATAGGGGTTGGCCTTGTGGCTGCAAGGTTTGACCTTGTTGATATAACGGTTAGGTTTGAGGCTACAAGGGGTGACCTTGCTACTGCAATGGTTGACATTGCAGATACAAGGGTTGATTCAGTTGTTGGAAAAATTGCATTTATTGTTGTAAAGATTGTTGAAACTGCTACAAAGGTTTCCCTTGTTGTTGCAAAGGTTTCCCTTAGTCCTATAAAGGTTTTTGAATAGTTCCTTGAGGAATTCCTTGTCTGTACTGATAATTTCCAATCAGGATTTGACCATATGCACCGGGAATAGGATTTTTACCAGGTTACACATGAGGACCTACTTGCAAAATATAAGGTGGATTTTGTAATGCTTGTGAACCATATGGAGCATAAGACTATTGGAGAGGTGCCTGAGCCGAATAAGGTTGTTGATATTAGACATTACTTGCTCCAGCTGGGATAGATGGTTCAATGGGATTAGGAATACCACTAACAGGTTGACTCACTCCAACCATGTGAGGTTGTGATCCACTCACATGGGTTCCACTTGGAAAAACAGGGATATTTGGATTTTCCTCCCCATGCTACGAATGAGGTGGTGGCACATTTTATCCACTTGATGGGGGAATTGAGTAACTTACAGATGTATAAACAGAAACTATCAGTTGCACCGGGATTGAAGGTTGAAATGAAGGTGACAGTTGTGACGGAATAGTCAGTTGAATTGGAACTGCAGTAACGACATTTTGCACAAGGATATGAGAGGTCACGTTAGGAATAAATGGACTAGAATTAGGCATAACATTGGATGGCTAAATTAGATTTTGGTACAATGAAGAAGCATTAGGAGTTCCTAAAACTAGTTGAGCCAAGGTTGTATAACCATATGGAAGCATAAGCCCGTCCTTTTCAGGAGGTGGTTAAGATGGAAATCTTCCCACATAAGGAAAGCCTTCCGAGGGAAAGTTGTATTCAAAATCACTATCAACACTATGAGTGTAAGTAGAAGAGACTTCCAGACGACCTTGAGGAGAGGTTGGAATCTCACCTTCTGAAGCCATAGGTGGAAATAGTTGGTGAGAAGGAATCTGAGATAGACGAGGAGATAACTCCAAAGGAACACCACGTTGGTTGTATGGACTATAAGGATGTTGAGGAGATATCACAAATGGATCAAAATGCGGATTCGGAGGGTATAAAACAAACCTCTTTCATTAGGGGAATTTTGAGGTATAAAATGGGCCTCGTAAGGAAATTATAAAATAATAGTGGAAATAATAAAATAATATTAGATTACATCATCAAATTTTAGAGGGAAAAAGGAAAAACTATTTTTTCAACTCGTATTTTATGTCATTATGGGTTTAATCAAATTTTGAGTGGAAACACTCGTTGGATGCAAAATTTGGTTCCTCTCCTTGGATGAGGAATTAAATTTTGCATCCAATGAGTACTCTCGTTCCAAATTTGAGTAAACAATTAGGGAGATAAGTTAAAAATACGAGTTGAAAAAGTTGCTTTATTATTTTTTTAATTTTTTATCTTTTTACTTTCCAAAAATGGTGAATCATCCCCCATGGTTGACATCACCATCTTGAATCCTACTGGTTCTTATAAATTGTATTTTGGTTGTACATTTTTCTTCAGAGGCCCATTTTAGACCTCAAAATTCCCCTAATGGGACTCTCAGGGGTTTTTGGATTAAACTCCTAAGATGACGAAAAGTCTCGAGGTGGAGGACGAGAAATAAGGGGTTGGATACTTGGACAATTCCAAGTTTAAAGCCTTGAGATTCAAGTGATTGTTAAAGTTTAGGAAGAAGTCCTTGTGAATACCCTTTAGTATCAAACAATGAAGGGGAACTATGAGGTGAACGCAATGCTTCAGCCATGATGAATTTCTCTCAAGAGCAGAAAGAGAAGAGATGATTTCATTGAGGGCTTTTAAAAATAAAAATTTATAAGGAATTACTCAATGTGAGGCCAAGAAGCAACTGCATGGGTTCGACATATTATTGTTTGCAGTTAATTTTATGACTCAAAACAAAAAATAAACCAAAAAAGGGTAATGCTAGGCAAGAGGGTTTACCAAGTATCCGTGAACTGTTATATACACCTTATCCAAAACCAAGGACTTAAGGTACGACGGTCGATCTCCCCGAATGTTGTGTTTGTTGTATCACATTTACAAGGTGCCTTACCCAGTTACCTATGGCTAAAGGATAGCAACCTAGTGGGGTCTCCCAATATATACTTGACAATATGGGGAGCACAAGTCTATGTTAGCAATGTCTAATGCATAACCATTTGGTGAGAGCATTCCGATATACTTGCCATACTGAGGTGCCTCCTATATACCTGAAAGTACTAGAGAACCTTTGATATACTTTCGTACTGGAACAAGATTTCACACCCGAGATACAATGAAAGCAGTTTACAATAACTACTATGTTTAAAGACGCCAGAACACATCTCTAGCCTAGACCTCTAGATATTTGTGTTAGGTTATGAATGCTCCTTATGTTAATTGAGGTAAATTTTAAGTTTATCCTAAATTAGGTTTCAATTTTATGGCTCAACAATGTCACCTGAATTCCTATGATGTAACTAAATGAGAAAAATGAAATATTTTCATTCAATGAAGGCTAAACTAATGAGGGAAGAGAGACAACCAAAGAAATTCATCAAAACATATCTCCCTAACTTTTCAAATGCAAGATGTAAAAATGAAAACTACTATTTCACTTTCACTAACAAACGCAATGCCAAAATGCAATCCTATGAGTAAAAAAAATCACTTTTCTTTCACTAAGGTGCACCAATATTTTTGTTCTTTTCCTTTCACTTTGATTCAAAATGCAACTAATGCATAAGAAAAGGAAAAATTTGAATTCAAAAACAACTAAAATGAAAATTTCATTCACTTTTGGTTTTGAGTAAAAATTGTTTCAAAATTACTTAAATGAAGATATTCTTTCACTTTTCTTTTTGAAACAATGAAATCAAAACAAGCATACACTTTCAGTTTCACCAAAGTAAATAACTGTAATCCACATTTAACAATGGAGCAAAAGCAATTTTCAAAGTAAAAAAGTGATCTAATACTAATGAAAATAACTTCACAAATATGAACCAAAAGCAACTTGAAGATGGTGTCCTGGCCGCGGTAGAACTCCTAAATGAAGGCAATCAAATTCGCAAAGATAAGCCAAGTGATCAGTGAAGGGTGACCTAGAAACCCTAGAAGGAAATCAATCTTCATCACGCATCAACAAAAGCCAAGAGACAGATGGAACCACTAAAGGGAAACAATAAAGACAAACACATTATAATCACACTAGAAAAACACTCACAAAGGTTGAAATCCACTAAAAACAAGAAGAAACCCTAAATTCTTCTAGCCTTTAGGATCAGCGTGCCTATTACAGGAAAATCAATGATGAAAGGCAGAGCAACGCGACTATAAATTCAAAATCGGTGTTGGCAACACTTCTTTCAGACTAGAAAATGTGTTGGGCGAGGAAAATAAGGAAAAATTTTAAAAATCAGACCAGACTCAACACTCTCGAGCAAAAGACAGTGATTGTATAAACCTACAGTGATGCACACAAGCCAATAAATCAACAGTTAGTCAAACTCATCAGAGAATCAGATCGAAGGAATGGATGGAAAGGTTATAGGGTATCCCTAGTGGAGTAGTCATTTTGTTGTCTAGGTAAATCCTCTCTGTGGACAGAGACAGTCCCTGTAGCCCAATGAGTGGGACTAGCAATCAACGTGATAATCTACGAGACACTTTCCTAAATTACAATCAAAATGAGAGAAGATGGAGGAGACCTAACTCATTTTGATGCTATGCTGCACTCCTCTATTGAAGATCTTGATTTCTTTCTCTTTAGGCTCAACCCTTACTGCTTATAGCATTTGAATACCTACACAAGAGGCCAAAGACACAACAAAGCATAAAATTTCAACAAACATAATTGAATGTAATCCACTTAATAGATCTAGGAGCATTAAGATAAATGATTCATTGACGCAATCATTTATGGAAAGTGAACCATCAGTTGTATATATTAATGAATAAAAGAGGAAGAATACAACCTAGGCCTTGATATTAGTAAGCCCTCCTTGAGTGAATGTCCAAGTCCAAGCTCAAGATCTCCAAGCACTCCTTCTCTAAGCCAAATTGAATAGCATGTAGGCATTATCTCAACATAAGGGTGAAAATAATCAGACACCAACCATTTAGGAATGGAAGAGGATGAATATATAGGCAGGGAGAGTGATCTAGGATCTCTCCAAAGATAGGGGAAGGTGTATAAATTTTTAATAATAAATACATATTCAATGGAGATTATCCTGATCATGTACTATTGTGGAATACATACACAATAAATAAGCTCCTCTACGTTGATCATCAATTTAGCAGCATCAATAACAATAAAACATCAATAGCATGCACACATTAACACAGTATGTAACTCGGGGAAAGCTTACAGCTGAAAACCCCACACTATCTGTATATTAATGATTGAGAACATGTAACATTACAATAGTCAATACTCCTCACAAATATCCAGCACTATCTCCACCTGTTACACACAAACCAGCTCAGACTCAAACAAGTCACAAGTTCAAATCTACTCCACTACTTTGCCTGCCTCTATTGCATAAACCTGCTGAGAAATCACTCACACTGGAAATCACGTGAGCACAGGCAATTCTACTGGGAAAATAAACACAATACTCATTGGCATACTCAATACATTGCTTGTGCAAATCCTCATGCACAACTATAGTCACAACTGATAGCAATCTCATCCTCTAACACCTGTCCCTCTTGAACTGAACATGCACTGACATGCAACTGAGTTAACTGATGTATTCTTTAGTTGAATTATGATTTAATAATTAGTTTAACAACTCATCATTAGTCTATTTGCAGTTAGACTAATTACAACTAGTTTAACCAAGTCAAACTGAACACAACTCCATCAACTCCACAATCAACTCCAACAAACTCAACTGCTTGAGTTCTAACTGAAGTCATACATGCAACAACTCAACTGACCCACAAAGAAAGCGTATTTCCTTCTAACAGCTGCATGTTCCACATCTGTAGCTCAAACTGAAGTGCTCCAAGAGAATAAGATAAAGTTTATAGTCTAAATATTATTATGAGACAATAATATTTGACTTTTCTATTTTTTGGCTGCCAGTCTAAAAATAGACTTTGATCACTCCTGCTGTGATCACTCCTGTTGTGGTCCAAAAATAGACTTTGCACCATACTTGGCCTACGGGCCCACTTAGTGAAGGCGACTCCTTTCCACTAAGCTCCATCATCTTGTTGCAATCTCAACACTCCCTCTCAACAAGATATGGATTATCAGCAACCCCTATCCTGCCTCGATGGTATTCGAATTTGCTCCTGGTGAGCGCCTTCGTCAGAATATCAGCATCCTGATCCTCGATTGGAATGTATGAAATTAACATGATTCTCTGCTGCACACAATCTCTGATATGATGGTACCTGATGTCAATATGATTATATCTATCATGAAATACAGGATTAGCCGAGAGTTTAATGCAACTCTGGTTATCACAGTAAATCACAGTAGGATCCAAATGAGAACCGAACAAATCGACCAGGATCTTCCTCATCCATATAGCCTCGCATGCATCCAAACTTGCTGCCATATACTCGGCCTCTGCTGAACTGAGTGCCACGGATCTCTTCTTCCTGCTGTACCAAGAAACCGTTGTCGACCTGATACTGAAGACCCCTCCTGATGTGCTCTTTCTGTCCGTTGGGTTCCCTGCCCCATCTGCATCCGTGAAGCCACATAGCTTCACCTCATCCTCTTGTTTGTACCATAATGCATATCCCGATGTGCCTCTCAAATAACGCAATACATGCTTGCCCGCCTTCAGAAGAGCTTGGTAGGCTTCACCATAGCTTGTGAAAGTTGGTTAACTGCATAGCATATATCGGGTCGTGTATTAACCAGATACATAAGCAACCCCACCAACTGTCGATAAACAGTGGCATCCACTTCTTCTCCTAAAGTGGCATCCTCCTTCCTCCAACCTCCAGGAAGAGGAGTATCAATAGGCTTGCAGCCTTGCATGTTGAACTTCTCCAGTATCTCCCGAGCATACTTACCCTGAGAAACAAACAGTCCACCACTGCACTGCCAAATTTCCAATCCCAGGAAATAGTGAAGGAGGCCTAAGTCCTTCATCTCAAACTCCTTAGCAAGATCATCCTTGCATGAAAGTATCAATAGCTCATCACCTGTTAGAATCAAATCATCTACATACAGTACAATGATAAGCAACTTACCCTCCACCACAATCTGGTATAGGTTAGGATCCGCCTCGCTCTTGGAGAATCCAAGTCCAGTGAAATAGTTGTCTATCCATGTGTACCAAGCGCGTGGTGCTTGTTTCAACCCATACAACGCTCTCTTGAGCCTGCACACATGTGACTCGCTGCTGAAGACCTCAAAGCCTTCGGGTTGCTCAATGTACACCTCCTCCTCAATGACTCCGTTGAGGAATGCAGTCTTCACATCCATCTGATGAATGTGCCATCCCATCTGCACTGAGAGAGCAAGAATCGTCCGTATGGAAGAATACCTTGCGACAGGTGCAAAGGTCTCCTCATAATCGATCCCCTCTATCTGTGAAAAGCCTCCGGCACCAAATCTTGCCTTGTACTTCTCCACACTCCCGTCAGCTGCCTGCTTAACTTTGTAGATCCATCTCGAACCCACCACTGATTTCCCTTCCGGTCTAGGAACAATCTCCCATGCACTATTTCTAACAATAGAATCATACTCTTCCACCATGGCATCTACCCATGAGGGATCCTCCACATCTTCCTAGAAAGAGGATGGCTCAGTCACAACACACTTTCTCATAAGAGCCATGTATCCAGTGTACCGATCAGGTGACTGTCTCTACCTGCGTTAGGCTGTAGGTGGTCCTACAACTTTCTCTACATCTTGAGCCAGTCGCTCAGCTTCTGTCAAGCTCTTTCACCCTCTGATGGTTAGTGTTGCATGAGTGGTCTCTTCCACTCCATGAACCTCGTCCTGTGGCTGATCCACGTCCTGAAGCTCATCCTTAGGAACTAATAGCTCCTCATCTGCATGCAAGTGTAGCTCCCTCTCAAGCGAACACTTCATGGCTTTCTCCTCTTGAAATTTTATATCCCGTCGCACAACAGTTTTACCACTGTCTGGCAAATACACACGATAGTTGTGGGGCGTATCAGTGTACCCCACAAATATCCCAACCTCTGTGGTCAACTCCAACTTCTTCCTGGCATCCTTCATCACATGCATGTAAACGTTAGCACCAAAAATCCTCAAATGAGAAAGATCAGGCTTCTTACCAAAATAAGCCTCCTCGGGTGTACTCATGCCAAGTATCTTGTGAGGACAACGGTTCTGCACATAAACTGTTGTATTGCATGCTTCCGCCCACAAGTGAAGGGGTAGGCCCTGATCATGCAACATCACCCGTGCAGCACCCACGATCATTCTATTCTTCCGCTCAGCAACCCCGTTCTGTTGTGGGTTATGGGGAGCTATGAGCTCTCTTCGAATCCCTTCTGCCTTGCAGAAATCCTTGAACTCGTCAGAGATGTATTCACCACCATTATCGCTCCTAAGAGCCTTCACCTTCTTCCCCGACTCCTTCTCGACCAGTGCTTTGAATTCACAGCACTTTAAATATGTCTCACTCTTCTTCTGCATGAAGAAGATCCAACACTTACAAGAGAAATCATCAACACAAATCACATAATACCTATGTTTTGCTGTCGAAGCAACTGAGAACGGTCCACACACATCCGTGTGAATTCTCTCAAGGATCGTCGTGGCGTGACTATCCTTCTCGTGAAAGGTGGATTTCACAAACTTCCCCAAAGTACACCCCTTGCACTGATCTGACTGCGCGAGAGTGCCTTTAGGAATCCCTGTAGTGATCTGCTACAGTATCTTCAAGGTTCCATGGTGAAGGTGACCCAATCTCCTGTGCCACAACTCACCATCATCCCGACTCACCAATCCTTCTGCATTGCATGCCATTGCTACACATCCATCTACATGCAACTGATAAAGGTTCCTCACTCGAACCCCTATCTTCCGGGTTTCACCAGTTGTCTTGCTGTGCAGGAAAGCCTTTCCCTCGCTGAAAACAACATCATACCCCTTGTCTTCTAACATCGCCACAGAGATAAGATTCTTCTTCAATCTTGGAACATGCACGAATTCCTTCAATACGAAGGGTTTACCATACTCCTTCTCAAAGGAAATGGTACCGATACCGATCGCACTGTATCTACCATCATTGCCCATCTCGATGTGCACTCCAAGATCTTTGTCCTCCAGATCAGAAAACAAATCTCGATCTCCTGTCATGTGAAAAGATGCACCACTATCCAAGAACCACATCGATCCCGTCACACTTGAAACATGCGATCAATGAAAAATCAAGCTCAAACTACGAGGCTAGAGCCTCTCTTGCTGCAGATCCAACAGCTTGCTTGTTCTTCTTCTTCTGCGGAAAATTAGTGGCATAGTGTCCATGCTGGTGACAGTGAAAAAACTTCACCTTGGAAATGTCCTGCTTCTTGCCTTTCACACCAGACTGAGAAGCTTTCTTGCTCTTCCCCTTCTTTGCTTTGGCAGCCATAGCGCAATTTTCTTCATCAGCTCCCTTTGATGAAGATCCATCCCTGGTACTCTGCCTGATCTCCTCCTGCACAAGATCTGACCACAGTCTTTCCCATCCTGGCAATTTCTCTCGACCATTGATAGAGTCCTGATAGGAATGCAAACTCTTCGGAAGACCAAGGAGAGCCAAGCTCACCAAGTCCTCATCATCAACAGTAACCCCCACACTTCCCAACTCATCTCGACACTGAGTGAACTTCGTGAGATACTTGGGCATACTGTCACCCTTCTCACATTTGATGTTTCTGAGTTTATCTTTGAGCGCCAGCTTCCTCTGATCGCTCTTGCTTTGGAATAGATCGGTTAAAGCCTTCCACATCATATATGGAGAAGTCTTTACATGCAGGCTGGACACAATGTGATCCTTCACACCCTCCACAAGAATCCTTCGACATTTTGTAGTCTTCTTTTGCCAAGCATCAGCTTGAGTAGCATCAGTGGGCTTTGGGACATCCGTCTCTATGAACTCCTTCAGCCCGTTATCATCCAATACTACCTCCATCCTGTCCTTCCATGCAATATAGTTTGAGCTGCCCTCAAGAGCATACTCCAATCGTAATCTGTTGAAAGACATTGCTACGTTGACACCAAGAAAACACTGCTGCAAATTCGAATTCCACCATCTCCAACTCAACCGCCTCGGATCTAAGATTCGTGAGAACAAAATATTTCTCGTACAGAGATTGACTGTATGGGCACTCACCGGATATCTCACCTTCCAAAGGAAGGATGAATCCAGAGGCTACCTGCTCGATTATAGACTCTGCCTGAAGAAATAGAATATAAACACTTCCTGAATCGTAGATCTGATGATCAACAGCTCTGATACCATGTAGAAATTTTGAATAATAAACACATATTCAATGGATATTATCCTGATCATGTAATATTGCAGAATACATACACAATACATAAGCTCCTCTACGTTGATCATCAATTTACAACATCAATAACAATAAAACATCAATAGCATGCACACATTAACACAGTATGTAACCCGAGGAAAGCTTACAGCTGAAAACCCCACACTATCTGTATATTAATGATTGAGAACATGTAACATTACAATAGTCAATACTCCTCACAAGTATCCAACACTATCTCCACCTGTTACACACAAACCAGCTCAGACTCAAACAAGTCACAAGTTCAAATCTGCTCCACTACTTTGCCTGCCTCTATTGCATAAACCTGCTGAGAATCACTCACACTGGAAATCACGTGAGCATAGGCGATTCTACTGGGCAATGCAATACTCATTTGCATACTCAATACATTGCTTGTGAAAATCCTCATGCACAACTATAGTCACAACTGATAGCAATCTCATCCTCTAACACCTGTCCCTGTTGAACTGAACATGCACTGACATGCAACTGAGTTAACTGATGTATTCTTTAGTTGCATTATGAGTTAATAATTATTTTAACAACTCATCATTATTCTATTTGCAATTAGACTAATTACAACTAGTTTAACCAAGTTAAACTGAACACAACTCCATCAACTCCACCAAACTCAACTGCTTGAGTTCTAACTGAAGTCATGCATGCAGCAACTCAACTGACCCACAAAGAAAGCGTATTTCCTTCTGACAGTTGCATGTGCCACATCTGTAGCTCAAATTGAAGTGCTCTAAGAGAATAATATAAAGTTTATAGTCTAAATATTATTATGAGACAATAATATTTGACTTTTCTATTTTTTGGCTGCCAGTCTAAAAATAGACTTTGATCACTCCTACTATGATCACTCCTGTTGTGATCACTCCTATTGTGATCCAAAAATAGACTTTGTGCCATACTTGGCTTGCGATCCCACTTAGTGAAGGCGACTCCTTTCCACTAAGCTCCATCATCTTGTTGCAATCTCAACAGAAGGCCGTCATCTCAAGGAGGAAGCTCATAGGGATAACATCAAAGGTAAATATTGGGAAAATTCAACTAGATCCACAACGAACAACCTCCAGCTCAGTGTTCTGGAAACCTCTATATCACGAAGCTTCTTGTCCTCTTTGGGAAAACTTGCCTTTTAGGGATCGTCACGAGTATCCAAGTAAAAAATGTGTTGGTAGCGTGAGATTAGTATGTTGCAACTTGCCATCAGCATGAGTTGGCAGTCTCATAGTCACAATTACCCTGAAATTAGGTTTTTGAACTCACTTCTTTAAGGAAGGCTCAAGGCATGTTTTCATCAGTTTTTTAGGGAGGACCTAGACTACATATTAGGATGGGTACACTGCATAATTGCCAAGTTTTGGGCACTTCGGGGTATAACACAAGGAAGCATAGGAGGTGTGACAAAATATTGTGTAACAAAGGCTCCCTCTATTTCCCCCCTTTGCAATAAGAGAACCTAGATACCTCTGCAATTGAACACTCACAAGGCACACTTGCTTTCTCATTCAAAAGGAAATTTGCGCTTCTCTCTTATGCTCACGGTTAAAGAAAAGGCATATATTTAAGTAAATAGTAGCCGGGTCATATTCCGAATGGGACTCCTAGACCAAACAGTGTGAGGTCTAATTGGAACCTTATATCGATGATATTCGTTGTATGTTGGTGGTATCCAACACCATCCACATTATGGCGGTAGAAGGAGGGTATCCAGTTCGTTATGGATGATAACTCTGCACACCCTAACCACTCATCTTCCAAACAATATCCTAATATTCCAAGCACCATTCTAACTCCTATTCTTGAAGTAGGAGGGTCTTCTCATCCTGGCTCGAAGTTGACATATGAAGTTAACTACGAATAAATCTGGGCACTTCAACCTATAACCCTTCAGTTTGTAAAGCCTAATGTTTTTATTCTGGGTGTGTAGAATCTCCCATACTTCCCAAAGAAGAATGAAACAAATGGTACCAGTATATTAGTTTCTATAAGGGAATATTTGGTTTTTTCCACTCTTGAACACTTAGCAGAATCCTCAGATTATGCAATGTAGCACGATCAACTTCCACCCATTAATGAAGGCTATGAGGGTGACGTTGTTCTTTCTAATGAAATTTTTTATGGTTTATACTGTGAAGGAGAAGACTCCTTAGACTTTGAAAATGAAGAGGAACATAGAGATGAAGACATGGCTAACCAAGACTTGTATTGGATGGCCCAAGGCCCTGTTTTTCTTTTGGACAATATTCATAATATTCCTAGACATTTGGAAATTATATCAAAGTTCAATCCAGACAAGAAGATGAAGCTAGAAGATCACATTGACGACTTCTACATTCATCCATAGATGTTGGAGGTAAGGTACAATGATGTTTTTCTTGAAAAAATCTTCTTTATGCATTAAAAGGTAGAACAACAACAGGTATCATAGTCTGACTTTCAATTTAGTCCATAGTTGGAGGAAGTTAAAGAAGTTATTTCTTGAGAAATTTGTTGATGACAAGAATCCCTCCATGTTGCTAAAAGACATAGAAAATAGTAAGATGGGGGAAAAGGAGAAAGTGGAAGAATTTAATCATAATTTAAATCATATGTTGAACAAGTATCCCACATGTTAGAGCCTAGATTTGCCTCAGGCTGAAAAGGCAAGGTTCTAGGTCCACATCAAACCACGCTCAGCCTCGTAGCTAGCCCTACGAGGACAAGAAAGGGCTCTCTCCAGGTCAATCTCAGCAAAAGATAATCAATGGGGGCTGGAGATGACTGAAATACAAACTAATTTTAGGCTAGTTATGAAGTGCAAGGATTTGATTTGATTTTTGGGGGTTTTTTGTTGGAAAAAGGGAAAGGAAAATTTGGGTCCAGGGATGAGGCCTAGTATTTTGCAGAGTTCTGATTGGGGCAAGGAAGGCAATCATTTTGATGCTTTAGATTGAATGAATGGATGGATTTAGACCGGTGAGGAGCTAAGGAGGGCAAGATGGTCTCAAGAGTCCTATAGATGAAAACATGTAAAATTAAACAAAATTTCAAGGCAGAGCACAGCAGTCCAATGAATTCTACCTCAATCACTCATTTTTTTAATTTCAGAAGAAAAGAGAAGGAAAAATGATACTAATAAACATCAGTAAACTTACAAATACATAGAGAAAAACACCATCAAAACACAGAGCCACATGGATCCCAACAAGTGCTGCAAAACCCTAAGTCTTTCCTTTGCCAAAATTGCATAAATGAAATGTACAATGAAGTGCCAAGCAATCCCAAGTATCCAACCCTGAAAATGACTGAGAAATTACATGATATAGACAAGCCTAACCCATTCCCTTGCCTCTAGGGGTCAATCTCATCATTCTAGGAGTTGTTTGAACCAATTCTAAACAAGGAACTAAAATCTAGGCAATCAAACAACTTGCCCCTATATGCTAGGAAACTAATTCATTCATTTAATTTTCACTTTTTATTGAATGAATCCTATAGAACAAGTAAAAATGTGCCAATATTACATCATGGTTATCAAATTACATCATGAAAGGTCAAGAGTAACATCACAAAGCAAAACTGGTCAAAACTGGGCAAATTTCTGAGCTGTACAGTGAAAAATAGGCAAAAATCCTCTATGCGCCGCACCTGATTTCTCTATGCGTCGTGCCACTTTGGAGCTGAATTTGAGGCACTTAATGAAGTCCAAATTGATCCCAAGATAGACTTTTGGAAAGCCCTACCTGTCTACTTTCCAACCCAAGTGGAATTTCTGAATTTGGATGTCATTTGCCCCTCCAAAACTTCAATCTCCCAAGACTGATTCCTGTGTGTCAAAATAGGGGCAGTGAGGTCATTTTTTAAGTGTTTTTGGCCTCTTGAGGGCTCAAAACCTACCCAAATTTCTTGGCCATGCACAAGCAACCATAATTTATCATGAAAAATCCATAAATGCAAAGTTTTTTTGATTTTGATCCCTCTAGCAAAAGCGAGCGCCACGTGGCGCGGCGCATAGGGAGACAAAACCTGTTTTTTAGTGCAAAAAATTTCAAAATGCCAAAAATTGCTCCAAATTTCTTGAAATTTGGGCTGGACCTTCTCTATCAAGTGTCATGCTGGGCTAAAGAGGCTTTGGCCAATATCTAAAGATGATCATGCTCCTTTTGCCTCTTTTGCTTCCTTATTGCCTTCTTTAATTTTTCCTTTAGATTTCTTATTCGTGCCTTGCAAACCTTGTTCTGTGCCATGTAGTGGAAAGCCATGTGTCTCAGAAATTCTTTGTCCCTTTCGGCCTTGTCCAGCAGTCCCTCTAAGTGGATGTTGACTCTTTCGAGCCAAGACTCCCGATCATCATTAATCTCTTGCTCCAATGAAGTGAATTCAATCCTCCTCCTTTGGGCAGCTTGACGATTTTCCCTGATGTTTTGTAATTCCATAATCACCTGCTGATCTTCAAGTTGCTTATTCCTTTGCTCCAAGTATTTTATATTCCACTTAGCCCTCTCCAAGTTGAGGGACAAGGCTTTGATCTCTGTTTGCTGCTTTTGGATGATATCTCTAAGGTTGGCACTTTGCAGGCCCATATCTGTATCGTCATCCTGAATGAGAATGAAGTCGGCTTCTTGTTCACCTGAAGGCCTCTCATCCTACATTGGCCTCTTGCCTTTGTCCTGTACCTGTGGTGCTGATGTCGGAAGCGAGGCCCCTTCCACACTGGGTGGAGATAACACTCACTTAGCTGCCGCAAACAACTTCCTGGTACCCTTCTGATAAGTAATAAAAATCGGTATAGTAGCAGTGTGGATCATGGCCTTCATGCTGATGAGAAGGCCCTCCTGTCACATGCCCAACCTTTGTAGATCCCTGTGAAGCTCTGAAAAAGTCACGGGAGATAAAATCATCCCAAGTGATGCCCTGTAATTCAAGCTGATGAACCACCACAATCTTGATGAGAGCAAAATGATAAACACTGTTAAGTTGCTGCTGAGAGGTTTTTTGCTGCACAAGGGTGGTCATCCTCTCTATGTTCTAGCATATGAAATCAGGAATGTTCATCATCTGTACCCGGGTGAAATGCATGAGCAACCTGATGTGATATGCATATAAGCAGGAGAACCGTCCTTCACAACTGAAATACTTCATGATTAATTTCATTAGTGGAGCATATTCATCTTTAAGATATCCGAATGGAAACACTCTCTTGAGCTGCCTCAAGAAACTGGGTTTAATATCCGGCTCATAATGCTGCCGGTCAATCTTCTTCCTCTTGTTCCATGGTTCTCCAATGTTTGGTATGCCGGTTGCAATTGAAATGGTTTTTGGTGTTATTGTGAAAGTGACACTAGCTAAGGTGGCATGATCTCCACGTAAATGCAGTACAAAGAAACGAGCCAAATCATGATGAAATTGCACATTAGCAACCTTCTCAAAAAACTCATAACATGACTGATGCTGAAAACAGGAGATGGCAAGAGGGCAGGCCTGTAATTCAGTAAGGGTGATTGGTTCTTCTCTGATATGCCTGCCACCTTTATGAGGCCTCTGGGGTGCATGTTCCTCCATGGGTGAGTCACTTTGGGTCTCCATTTCATAATCAGATGAATGCTCGGATGCCATAACTGCTGATAGACAAATTGGTTTGAAGAAACAGGTGTTGATATATGAAATTGCTTTGGACTGCCTTTTGGTGATGTGCTAAACCTCTACCACCAAGGGAAAAACAGTGAAGCAAGGGACTGTTAGGAGGGAGGAAAATAGTGAGGGATTAGGGACTATTGGGACAAATTTTGTTAGAGAAATATAGGAGGGTTTGAGGGGTTTTATGTATAGGGTTAGGAATTTTTTTTATAGGGTTAGCGTTTGGAGTTTTGGATTTGAGAATTTGGGACAAAGAATTTGGGATAGGGGTTTAATGATTTTAGGGGGTAGGGAAACTTAGGAATGATGAAAATAAGGGAGGAATGGAATGGGGGAAATAAGGGAATGATGGAAAGAGGATAGACTTGATAGCAAGTATATTATCAAACCCTAGGCAGCAACCTTCATGTTGAGGATTTTGACATGGTAGGGTTTGATTATTTGTTTAGACCATCACCATTCATAAACCACCATAGCCTATCACAAAATTGGATAAATCACAGAGATGGAGGCTCTACCTGTCAAATCCGCACAAGTTAATGGCAATTTGGAACAATTCTTGGAAGTTTTCGGGCCTTTTGTTGTGTGCGCCACGCAGCTCACCCAATGCGTCGTGCCTTCCCAGTGCGTCACACCTGTGCAAAAATGCACTGTGTGTTCGCTCCCAGTGCGCCACGCCCTCTGCCCAGTGCGCCGCGCCGGCCAATTTTCTTCCAATTTCGCCCAATTTCTCACTTGTGCACAAAAATTACTTTGAGTTGCCTCTTCTTGTTCTAGGCATGCAAATGAATTTTCAAAACTTGGAGACATGCTTTATACATTGGTTTTTCAAATTAATTTTTCCCAAATCCCATTTTTATAATGTTTTGCAAATAACTTTTATTTCAACCTCTGTTTGGACTTTTTCACTGCTTTTTCACTTTGTAATGAGTGAAATGACCTGAGCTTGGCTTGTCTTTGCAGGTGTTGGAGCTTCTTAGGCTAAGGAAAGGAACCAGGGTGCAGGTGAAGGAATTTACAATGAAGAGAACAAAATTTACATGATTTTGTACAAATAAAGCTAAATACTCTGTTTTTTCCTAAAAACAGAGTTTTGAGGAAAAACACATTTTCGGATACTTATTAACAAAATTTATTGGTGATAGAACATCCTCATGGCCTGCTGGTGATTATCGGACACTCTGAAGCATTTATTGACAAAACCCTAATGAAATCCTAGACCTACTTGACACTAAAACCCTAAAGACAACTTTTGCAACTTTGATGAAAAGACTGTATATGTTTTTTAAATGAAGAGCCAGCAGGTAGATAACATGAGGGGAATGAGTGACAAGGCCCTTCCATCAGATTATGGCATGCTCCTAGTGGAATTCAGATGATCGAGTTGAATGAGACACCTAAAACTGAAATGCAATAAGAGAAATGATCTTTGACGAAGGGATGACCAGACCGACTCTAACAGTGCAGGCAT
Organism: Pinus tabuliformis; assembly: GCA_031772625.1. Lineage (NCBI taxonomy): Eukaryota > Viridiplantae > Streptophyta > Pinopsida > Pinales > Pinaceae > Pinus > Pinus tabuliformis. The sequence goes on from CM062813.1 coordinate 1,176,325,772, forward strand.
GCAATTCCAAGATTCAATTACTATTGATTATTACACAGCTGCCTTGCGCACTAACATTTCCCAATTTGTTAAGAGAATTGCAAAACAAAACATTGGCACAAAACTTTGCAAAAGAGATCATCATCAAGAAGTAATTGCATTTTATTGGAGTCATTATTGATGATGATGAATCAAAAGACTCCAAGGGGACTAGTAGGAAGTCTCATCATTCTTCAAGCAAGGCTAAAGATAAGGACTCATTAGACAAGGAAATCTTGACCAGAATGGTGAAAACGCTTACCAACAAAATTTTAGAAATAAAGAAAAGGTCAAGAGATACGACTACTATCAGCATACCTCCCAAGTATTTCCCTTTTCAAAGGAATAATAATAATAATAGCATAAACAATCACTGTACCAAGCCTTCCCATAGTTTGAACGTTGTGAAAAAATATAGAAAGTATGGGTATGAATAGTTATTTCAATTTCCATCAGGAATATCATTTAGAAAATACATTCCCATAGTGGAACCACAACATGAATTCTCTGGATGCACACATTGTGGATTCCTTATTAGTAGATAAGAAGATGGAAGAGACAGAAGAAACAGAGAGCCTACAATGGTTGAAGAAAGAAAGGGTATCGGACATGCAGTGAATTTATTTGATTATATCTATAACATTGATAAGAATAATATTGAAGAACCACGACAAAATGAGCGCACCCCCCCCCCCCCCCCCCCACCCAAAAGAAAAAATGGGCGATATAGTTTGAGGAGTAAAGGGACCATTTATGATCAGGAAGTGACAAGACATAAATTGAAGGAAAATTTGTTAAGAAATATATCACCACTAATCAATCCTACTCAGAATGCATAGAGTAAGTCTGGAAATGCAACTAATTCCAAGAACACTTCCTCCAACAACAAGAGTAAGTCCATCACTCTAGAAGTGTCAAATAAAGCCACTCCTTTAGACACTTTATCAATGCCTACTAGTGTTGAAACAATTGATTATAAATTTTTTGAATATTTAAAGAAAACTTGAGCCAGTATTTACATATATGAGCTCGCAAAGATCGTAGGCCAACGTGAACTAATTGTCCAAGCCTTTTCACAACCTTTTCCAGGTGGTAAATATTCTTCCTCTCAAAAGGTGTCTGGTAAGTCATTTGGTACCCTTGCATTTGTAGTTAATGTCACAACATTAGAAGCTAACACTATTTTCCCTCAATTTTTATTATCTTTCGAAATTTCTAATTACAATGTCCATAATCGTTTAGTGAATAATGGTGCATATGTGAACGTAATTCCATTATCTGTTTCTAAGAAAATAAATGCTAAATGGGATAAAAGCAATGCACAAATTATTTAGCTAGACAGATCTCTTGTCCAATCTTTGGTGAACTCAAGAATGTGCTTATTATGTTATCATGAGATGTTTGAGTTCATCAATGTATAAATATTGTAATTGCGGACATCCCATAATCCTATGGTGTACTCCTTAACAAATACTGGTCTAGAGAATTACAATGGTATTTTGTGATAGCTTGATCATATTTATGATGTTAGCATCAGGTTTACACCTTCATGTTAATTCAAGGATGTCAGCCTATCTTTTTTCAAGTCATAATCATGAAAAGTGGGGCATTGTATTCATTATAAGGTTGGGTAAACCTAGAGAAATGTGTCATTTTGTTGGGTAGGGGTCCCCTAGGTCCAAGTTTTGTCTAAGTCATCTAAAGTCTCCACATTTTGAGGAGTAGAGCATGATTCGTGCAGAGTTCTAGGAGTCAAAGGGGCTTTAGGGAAGGTCAAATCCCCTTATTTGGTAAACAGATGGGATAAATTCAACTATTTTGAGCTCCGCCCATGGTTTGCAAACCATGGTATTGTAAGGGAAAATGATATATAAAGGGTTGTCTTAGTGAGTCAAAGGGAATAATTCATGTAATGTTATGATTTTGAGTTTGTAATTGTGATACCTTTCTATATTCAGGCGAAGGGGAAGGCTCCTGTAGCTGTGTGTGTGGAGACCTTGGAAAGTCTGCAATTGTGTGCGCAAGCCCTTGCAGCTGCGTGCGTAAGGTCAAAAAGATTTATTAGTGTAAATTTGAAATAATAAAGAAGAATTTGGAAAGGATTTGTGTATGTTTATATGTTTGCGTAGTTTCTATATTTATATCTTATTAGGGTTCTCTTTTGTATATTTATTCTGTAATTGCATCGGGAAGGTTCAAGTATTGTTGTATATAATGAATAATGCATGTTAGACTAGTTACGTGCAACTCGCAAGTCTGTTAAGTAGGAAACACCCTATGACTATAAAAATAAGGTTAACGGGTTGTGAAGGTGTTGAAGCCCCGAAAATCGGGTCGACAACAAGGGGGATACCCACCCGGTACGGACCTTGGTTGGCAGCTCCTTATCCGTTTGGTATAGCGGGTCCGACTGGGGATAATGGGACCAGTTTCCCAATCTAAGGGGTGTGTGTGTGTGTGTAGAGTTGGATGATGCTGATCTAGGAGTATTTAAAGTCTAATTTAATTCAAACTTCTAAACTAACTCTATGTTATTGTAATCTAATAAGAAACAACACATCTAATCTACGCTAACCCGGGGTGTATTTTGTTAGGATATTCCGACACATAGGATATAGTTAAGTTCAACTTGGTCTAGCATAGAGTTAGGTTAGAGTTAGGTAAAGTGTGTTTCTTTACCGTTGTACATTTTGTAACTTACAATCCGACGGTCACGATATGTAGTGATCCGACGGTTCACTCTCACCTCGGTATTACCGACACTTGATCCGTGGCTTGACACCCGATTGGTCCATGAGTTCTATTTAAAGCGCATGGAGGGTCATTGTTCGGGTAATCCGTGCATGAGAGAAGCTTATGTAAATTTTCATTCTTTGATTAATAAATTGTCTGTACCCACGTTGGGACAGGCCGTGGACTGTTTCCCTCCTTGCACTTTGAGGGTTTTAACCACGTCAAAAATACTGGTGTATTGATTTGAGATCTGGTTGTGAGCGGTGTCCTTTTGGTATTCTTTCTGAGGAACTTACCCTGTAAATTCCTACATGGTATCAGAGCTATTTGAGGGCCGCGTCCGTTGGTGATCCAAATCTGAAGCCGGTAGAACTGCATGCGGCTGTCGTTTCCTAGATCTGCTGTTTCTGACTGCTTTCGGGCCGAGAGGACTGCTCTGTTGCGTTCGGAGCATCTGTTTCAGTGAGGAACCCCTTTCGTTTCACGCGAAAAGGTTTCCGGTAGCCCTAGCTGCGTCATTTTTCAGATCGGGAGGTATACAGTGTTTTTTTTGCAGTTTACTGTCATTTTCTCTCTGCTTATTTCGGTTTCGGTTTATTTAGCCTTTTTTTTTCCGGATCTATACCTTTCATTTCTGCGTATGCTCTTTGCCCTGCGACTCTGTGCGATCTGGGCAAATCAGAAACAGAAAGAAAGGATTTTTCTCATGCGTATGCTCTTTTCCCTGCACCTTAGTGTGATCTCGGAAAATCAGAAACATTGAGAAAAATATTTAGTTTTTCGGCTAAAAGCTAACTTTGAGATTTTTTTAAAATTCTAGTTTTTTGGCTAAAGCTAACTTCGAGCCGTAAGGTTCGTTTTTCTTTGCATATTCGTGTTGGGTTTTGTGTTTTGTGTTTTGTAGGGGAAAAGAGCCTTCCCAAGGCAAGCACGCAAATCGAGGCCCCCCCCCCTCTCTCTCTCTCTCTCTCTCTCTCTCTCAAATATTTTGTATAGATCAATTGGTTCAAAGACTTTTTAAGAGAGTAGAGGTCTTGGGTTCAAGTCTCCATTTTGTGGGGGCGGATTTTTTCATTCGCGCACTTTGCCGGCAACGTCAACAATTTTTTTTCAAAAAGCCATAACTTCTTCATCCGGAAGCCTTTTTCAGAGCCGTTTTTTTTAAAACCGCCTATTTTTTCGAGATCTATCCATTGGACCACTTACTTTCAGCATCTTCAGCTTCAGTTTTTTTTCAAAAAATGGAAAGTCCATGCCAAGTCATTCTTGACAGCACTAACTACTTCCAATGGGTAGCCTACATGGGAGATTTACTTAGAAGTAAAGGTCTCTTCAGAATAGCCACAGACCAAGAGAAGAAACCCAAAGATGAAGACAAGGCCGAAAAATGGGAAAATAGACAAGATCAAGCACGTGGTTTGATAGGAATGTCTGTTTCTCCTGATCTTAGATTCCACATTGCAGAAATTGAAACTCCTCATGAAGCATTAGAAAAACTTGCTAAAGTTTTTGGGATTAAAAATGAAATTAGAGCCCATCAACTTGAAAATGAGTTGCTTACTTTGGATCCTAATAATTTTTCTTGCATTGAAGATTTCTTGTCCAAATTCAAGACCCTTAGATATCTCTTGGAAGGTGTTAAAGTTAAGAAAGAAGATGGTAACCTTATTTATTCCATCCTTACTAAGTTGGGACCAGCCTACTCTGTATTTGTTTCCACTTTCCATTCTACAAGGGAAGCTTTCATTTGTCAAGGCAAAGACTACAAACCCCCTTCCTTTGACTCCTTTTGTGATTCCTTAATAAGAGAACAAGAAAAACTCTTACACCTTGGTCTTCTTAATCTTGGAAACTCTTCCTCGAAAGCGTTAGCCGCCCAGCAGCAACCAAATTCAAAGAATCCTAAGAAGTCTTATCCTCAAAGGAATGGTCCTAAACCAACTCAGCCTCAAGATGAAAGATCATTTCAGCAAAATGATAAGACCAATAAAAACAAATGGAAGAAGACTGATAGACATTGTAACTTTTGTAATCGAGATGGCCACTTAGAATCTAAATGCTTTAAGAAGATGGAAGCCTTGGAAGCCGCAATGAAGAAACATAACATCCATCTGGAGCCTACTTCAACTTCAACTTCCGGAACGGCACTTTCTGCATGTCATCGTCAATCATCTCAGTCTGGTTATGCATTAAATGTATCTTCTTCTTCTTCTCATTCTCATGAGTGGCTCATTGATTCTGGAGCCTCTTGTCACATGGCCAAAAACCAAGCCATGTTTTCTTCTTTAAATGATTGTAACACCAAAAATATATATGTTGGTGATGATAGATCTCTTAATGTTGTAGGGACTGGAACTGTTCATCTAGACAATGGTCAGTTCAATGATGTATTATGTGTTCCAAACTTATCCTGCAACCTTCTATCTGTCTATCAGATAACTCATTCAGGTGAAGGTAAAATTGTTGAATTTTCACCTCATGATGTTGTAATCAAGGATCTAAAAGATCCTAAACAGATTCTAGCTACTGGTCTTGCTGATGATTCCAAAAGGTTGTATAAGTTTCACAACTTTGGGTCATCCATCTTCCCTCAGTATTTGTTGCTCATAATGATGAAGTGAGCAAACTTTGGCATGAGCGGTTTGGTCACTTAAACTATCGCTCCCTTCAGCATCTATGTAAAGAAAATATGGTGACAGGTCTTCCTATGGTATCTTGCAAAGATGGTGTTTGTTCCGGATGTGTACTCGGAAAACATCATCGGGACAGTTTTGACAAACGTGCCTCTTGGCACGCCTCAGCCCCTTTACAGCTTGTGCACAGTGATTTATGTGGTCCTCTTCCTGTTGCTTCATTCTCTGGCTGCAAGTACTTCTTAACTTTCATTGATGATTTCTCCAGACGCACTTGGGTATACTTCTTAAAACTCAAGAGCGAAGTATTTAACACTTTTTTGGCCTTCAAAGCATTTGTTGAAAAACAATCTGGACATCAAATTCTTAAGCTAAGAACTGATAATGGTGGAGAATATGTTAAAAACACATTCATCAACTTTTGCACCGAAAATGGAATTCAAATGCAACATACTGTTCCATACACTCCACAACAAAATGGTGTAGCTGAAAGGAAAAATCGCACCTTAAAGGAAATGGCTAATTGTATGCTGCAATCTAAAGGACTCAGTCTTAGTTTTTGGGCCGAAGCAATTAATTGTGCAAATTATATAATCAATCGCACTCCTACTAAGGTTCTAGAGAATATCACTCCAGAAGAAGCTTGGAGTTCCATTAAACCAGATGTAAGTCACTTTCGTGTGTTTGGAAGTGAAGCATGGGCCCATATTCCAGATGAAAAGCATAAAGCTTTAGAACCTAAGAGTGAGAAATGTACTTTTGTTGGATATTCTGAAGATGTAAAAGGTTATAGACTTATTCCATTTAAGTCCAAAAATGTTATCATTAGAAGAGATGTAAAATTTGATGAAAATAAATCGGCCTGCGAGCCTAGTCCGGCGGATGTGCCACCTCTTCCTATCTCTTCTATCTTTGAAAACATTTCTTCTTCTGATGATGAAAGCGAGGATGATAATCCTCCCCCACCTTCTCAGGATCCTCAACTTCCAAGATGGGTCCGTGCTACTCGGGATGCAGCAGGTGATCTTGCCGGTGATCCTACAGATCAGCGACGTACACGTTCTCAGTTTGAAAGAGCCTCTTCTTTACTGGCTCAAGCTCCAGTAAATCATGATCCTGACACTTTTGCAGAAGCTTCAGGCCATCCACATTGGGAAGCAGCTATGAATGAAGAATATCATTCATTGATGACAAATGATACATGGGATCTTGTTCCTCTACCAAAGGGACGCAAACTTGTTAGATGCAAATGGGTTTACAGAACCAAGTATGGACCAGATGGGAAAGTTGATAAACATAAAGCTCGTCTAGTTGCTAAGGGCTTTTCACAGGTTGAAGGCATTGACTACACTGAAACCTTCTCTCTGTTGCCAAAATGAACTCTATCCGCCTTGTTCTTTCCCTTGCTGCCTCTTTAAAATGGGAAGTCCATCAAATGGATGTTAAATCTGCCTTCTTGCATGGGGACTTGCAGGAAGAAATCTATATGGAACAACCCATTGGCTTCATACAAACAGACTCCAGCCTTGTTTGTCGACTTAAGAAATCCCTTTATGGCCTCAAGCAAGCTCCTCGGGCTTGGTATGCCAAAATGGATAGCTTTCTTTTAGAATCTGGCTTTTCTAGGTGTCATTCTGACAATACTGTCTACACCAAGAAAGTGGGCAACTCTCTTATCATCCTTGTTCTTTATGTTGATGATCTTATTCTTACTGGTAGTGATCCCAACCTTATAAACCATGTGAAGTCCAGCCTTAAAAAGAAATTTGAAATGACAGACTTAGGACACTTACACTATTTTCTCGGTCTTCAAGTCTTGCAATCCCAAGAAGGTATTTTCCTTTCCCAGTCCAAGTATGCTTGTGATATTCTTCGTCATTTTCACATGGAAGACTGTAAGCCAGCCCCTTCTCCCTTTCAGTCTGGAGTCAAACTTTCAGTCTCTTGTACTTCTCCTGAAGTTGATGCTACCTTATACCGTCAACTTGTCGGAAAACTCTTGTATTTAACCCATACTCGTCCTGATCTTTCCTTTGCTGTTGGCCTTGTTGCTCGTTTTATGCAAAACCCCCGTGAAAGTCATTGGAAAGCAGCTAAAAGAATACTTCGTTATGTTCGAGGTACAGTACAGTTTGGGATTCATTACAGTGCCAAAGCAGCTCCTCTGTTAGTTGGTTTCACTGATTCTGATTGGGCTGGTGACCTTGATGATCGGAAGTCTACTGCCGGTTATGTCTTCACTCTTGGTTCAGGACCTATTACATGGGCTTGTAAGAAACAGGCTGCCATTTCTCTTTCGTCAGCAGAAGCAGAGTATCGTGGTGCCGTGGAAGCTAGTAAGGAAGCCTTGTGGCTTCGTCAGATCCTATCAGAGTTTGGCTTTGAGCAGCAGCATCCAACCACACTTTGGTGTGATAATCAAAGTGCCATTCAGCTATGCAAAGATCCAGTCCAGCATCAGCGCAGCAAACACATTGAACTACACATGCACTTCATCAGAAAGCTCATTCATGACCATGTTCTTGAAGTGCAATATTGTCCAACAGATGATCAGGTTGCAGACATCTTCACAAAGGCTCTCACAGAGGCGAAGTTCACTAAACTTCGATATATGCTTGGAGTTCAGGAAGTTGTCACTAAGGGGGGATAGGCTCTAGTGCCTCCTTCCTTCTCCTATTGTGTCATATTTGTAAATCCTTCAATCCTATCCCAAGTTGTTCTTAAGGGGGGATGTTAGGATATTCCGACACATAGGATATAGTTAAGTTCAACTTGGTCTAGTATAGAGTTAGGTTAGAGTTAGGTAAAGTGTGTTTCTTTACCGTTGTACATTTTGTAACTTACAATCCGACGGTCACGATATGTAGTGATCCGACGGTTCACTCTCACCTCGGTATTACCGACACTTGATCCGTGGCTTGACACCCGATTGGTCCATGAGTTCTATTTAAAGCGCATGGAGGGTCATTGTTCGGGTAATCCGTGCATGAGAGAAGCTTATGTAAATTTTCATTCTTTGATTAATAAATTGTCTGTACCCACGTTGGGACAGGCCGTGGACTGTTTCCCTCCTTGCACTCTGAGGGTTTTAACCACGTCAAAAATACTGGTGTATTGATTTGAGATCTGGTTGTGAGCGGTGTCCTTTTGGTATTCTTTCTGAGGAACTTACCCTGTAAATTCCTACATATTTCTTCTATTATGCGATCTAGAGAGATTTCGAACAATAACTGGTAATAAAGATCATTCATCTATCATAAGAATAGAAATCAATTAAGATAAAACATTTTGCATAAAAAGTTAAGCAAAACAGTTGTGAACAGCATATCGCATAATAAGTTATTCATATATTAAACACAAATAAATGACTCCACCGTACAGAAGTGCCAAATGGTAACCCACACATTCATGCATTAACATATAAACAACTGAAAACTGCATATCACTTTAAGAATATAAGCAGAAATGGTCAAGAGATAAAAGTACCATTTATGACTGGTTCCACTCATAAGCTTCAAGCAATAACGATTTATCTCTACTTGTTCTAACATCTACTAAGAGTACAAAAGTGCAACATCAGTAGCAGACATTAAATACAAACATTGATAAATCTCGATCCATCCATTCATCAAAAACCCCCTCCGAGGGTGAAAAAGTGCATGTTCTGAGGACAAGTTTTTTGACAAATTTCCGGACCCTTCTCCAAATGCCTGAGAAGGGTTTAAATACTGCTAACTAATTAATCTTAATTACATAAATTTAGGGCACGGTTTCAAATGACCGCCCTTCTACTAAAGCAAATTTATTTCTAAAAATTGAATCTAATTTCTAACCGTTTCTGTATTTGCTCCTTAGTGTTGTAAGCAATACAACATTCGCCTGGGAAGAGTCAGCTGGTTGTCTTCTCCTTTCGTTTGAGCTATGAAAATAGAAATAACAAGAGCTGGCACCGCTTTCTAACAAACTAGAAGATATTTTTGAAAATCTTCCTCTGGCTTGGTGTATTCACTGTGTGTATACTTGGTAATAACCCGATTTCTCTCAAACTGATTGTGTTGTTGTTATTTCGGTTTCCGGCCTTGCGAATGACTGAATAAGTTAGGGACTTTGCTCTCTGAACAATTTTATGTATTGAAAAATGCTTCCGTTCTTTGTTCCAGGCTTTTCTGGAGCGTTTTCCCTCTTTAGCGTTTTTCTTTTTGCTTTACCCAGTCTAAGCTTCAGGATCTTTTGTAAACATGCTACTTTTGTGCACCTTTGACTTTGAGTTTTGGATGGCCTATTGACATCAGTATCTGTTGAGTGATACTCTGGAATCTGCGGTCCTGCTGCATGTGGCATCCGTTTGCGAAGGCATCTCTTCTCTGTTCTCCGAGTATTGACGCTTTCCCCTTTTCCTTAGATGTTTCCTGCACATTGCTTTATGTTAGTTGCTGCCTTACAGTTTACGCAAAGGAAAAGAGTAATGACGAAAAGATTGACATGAAAGCTTTAAGCTCTAATGAATGCATAATCATGACACTCATAATGAACTGACTCTTCGAAAAACACAACACAATCCTTCTTGGATACTTTGGCATACAATCATTAATTTCTTTTAAGGCGCGCACCCAATTTTGGTCTACAGTCAGCTTTCCTTGAACACTGTGTCGAGGAAATTTTGCGATGAGTGATTTCTGCGACTCGCATCGCAGTATCGAGGATTACGTTGTCAAGATGTGTCATCACAGGAATTGATGGTTGCATTCATCGCAGATCGCAATATCGCAGATCGTACTTAATCATCCAATCATTGTGTGCTGCTTATGCGATGTCGCATATCGGCCGTCGGCGATTCCTTAAGTTTTTCATTTAAGAGCGCTTCACAATATAAGTGATGCGATGAATTTCGCGTCACTTCTTCGCAACTTATTATGTGCATAGGAAAACGTTTCACCCTCTTCTCGCGATGCAATACAGCTTTAGGGAGTTAAAATACGAAAATTTTGATAAAATGTTTTTTTGGAATTTTTGTTAAGGGTCCCCATTTGCTTGGTGTTATTGCTAATATCAAACAAAGAGGGGGGTTGTTGGTGACCACAACAGAAGGTCAGATTAAGCCCTAAACTGAAAGAAACCTTACGACCACACTGCATAGCCCCTTTGGATGCAGAAACCTAGTTCTAGCATCCCCCAATATTTCCTCGAGTGAGACTGCAGTTTGCACTATGTTGATCGTTGCCGAAAGGGCTGGTAGTATAGGCTTTTGTTGGTTAGTGCAGACTAACTCTGAACCTGGGCCTAAGCCCCTAAAGCCAATAAATGGTTCAATTATTGGGACCAAGATCTATCTGAGGGATGTGTGATGTGGCTGGTGGGCTCCAGTATTGTAGCAATAATGCTACAACTCCTGGAGCTTCCTATCTCTAATTTTATCAACCCGGTAGTTCGTACAAACTTGGAAGCGACAGTGTTGTATGCACAAGTACTAGCTCTTGTCGCAGCTGTCACTTGGTCAGCTGGCACAAGTCCGCTATGGCTCAAGCCAACTTCTATATGCTCTCAGAAGAAGCTTGCTAAATGATGGACGAAAGCTAACTCAAAGGAAGCTAATCTACTTGCGGAAAGAAACTGAAAGCGAAAAAGAAACACAAACCCTAGCAAACCCTAATTCTACCAACTAGTCCTACTGATGCAAAAATGAGAATGCAAACTATGAGAAGAGATGCCATTACTTCTAGGAAGGTAAAATGCATGTGTCTAAGTTATCAGTATCTGAAGAAAACATCTTTTTGTATTTTTGATTAAGTTGTTGGAATTATCATGCATGTGCTTCTAACTAGTTTTCCACTGTGCAGGGATGGATCAAGGGATGAAATGCTTTGGGAAAGGTTGGGATGGTACAGAGAGGGTCTAAGGGATCCCTAGCATTCTTTCTGAGAGTTTCACAAAGTCTGGAGGCCATGCAACCGTGTTTATGAACTTCTACAGGAAGTCTGCAGGGGTTTCTACAGGAAGTGTTGTAAGTCTTCTACAGGATGTTCTGTAATTCTTCTACAGGATGTTTCGAAATGGGATTTTGGAGCATGGATGGAGGGAAAAAGATGGAGGAATGAGTATGGAGGTGAAATGGGGATGTGAAGAGGTCTAAGGCTCGGTGGATGAGGCTAAGGAGCGATTGGATTTGTTCAAGGGAGAGTGAAGCAATGTTGCACGAAAATTAGGGTTTTGGGAGCGAATGGAAAACGTGAAGCAAGGGTTCTAAGTAGAGGATGGAGCAGGTAGGTTGGATGGAGTATGTGCAGGTAAGGAAGGGTAATAGGCACTCTGCAAGTGGTTTTCCAAACTGAACAAACAAAGACATGAAAAAAAACAAAGATCTAGTTATGCTACCCTAATATGATCTAGCGAACAGTAATAAGAATGGACAGCAGCTTATTCAAAATGAAATGCATGAACTAACTTATGCCACTAAGAAATCATCAACTGAAGCATTTAACACTACTAATATTAACATCTACAAATGAGGATTCCAACACTAAGAATTGCATGGCAAAGCAAAACAGCGTTTTTGTTGGCAGCAAAGTCACATTGGTCCCAGCTCATGATTCCACAAAGGGGGAGGTGAGATCCAAGGTGTTTGGCAGCCTTTTTCTGAAGATCTTCCCTGTGATTAACTGTAGAGCGATAACTAGGGTCTCTCACACCACCAATTATTCCACATTATTAAGTCAATCCGGGATCGTTTTGTTCTTTCAAGGAGTAACTCAATCCGAGGCTGTTCTGTCCAAGTAATGCTTGGTAGTATAGCGTTCTAATGATTTGAAAGGAAACAAACACTAAGTTGTAACTAAACCAACTCGAAAGATAAAATCACACAAAGCAGTTGATCAATCAAGGGTACGGAAACAATAACCCTTCCCTTTAGAAACTGATAAAGAAAGAAAACCAAAGCATGGACTTATAGGTCTGGGAGCTAGGCAGCGTCTTGCTGGGCTCACGACAGCCTTAGGCCTGCTATCAGGCAAAAGCAATAAAGGCAGATTAGCGAAAGTAAAATGGAACAGCAATTCTAAAATGGAACAGCAGTAATCAAATGGAACAACAGTAATTAAATGGAACAACAAACTATCATAAACAGGAAATGTCAATCATATAAATTGGAACAGCAAACTCAAATGTATGTACACGTTCTAGACTACTGTAGCAATCCGAGAGTAATGTATGATGTGACTATGTTTTTGAACAAAGTGATATTATCTTCAAGCCTCGCAAATACTTATTTTATATGAATCCAATGATGATAACATTCATACCAATATCTTGCTATAGAAATGGATGCAATTCGAATAGATTCACTTTGTGTAATACAGAGACGTGGGTTAAAGAACTAATTCAGATTCAGATATTAATTAGGAAGCATAGTCTATCATATAAAAGATATATCGGATTACTGAAACAAGAGAAATAAGCAAACCACACAAATCACCGTATGATACAACAACAAGTGACCGTCGGAGCTGGGCCCTTGGCTACCAATGGTACACTGCTTAAAGTTACTTCAAATGCAGAAACGAAGTGAACACCAAGTCCTTTATATTGATTGCATTAACAAAAGTATACAAAATCAGGTCTTAACAAAACTTAATGATCAAAGTTGTTCTGAAGCTTGTAATTACAACAACAGTCATCCCCCACGCTCGATGGCGTGGTACCTTTATATAACAGAAATGACGGAGATATCTAGATACAAAAGATAAGCTTAAAGCAGCGATCCCTCAGGATCGAAGATCCTGAGGGATTCGCTAATCGTTCAGTTCTTCTCTTTCCTTTCTTGCGTTCTCCGTCTCGGTATCCTGCATTCTTTTCCTGGACTATTCGGTTCTAATTTTACTTGATCTTGTCCGCATCCGGTTCCCTGTCGACGGGACAGCAGTTACTTTCCCTTCGCTTCTTGTTTTTACTCGATGATTCCCTGTTTCCGCGCCCTTCTGCATAGAAAACATCAATTATTAGTGATTGAGCTTCGTTTGTCCATTTTCACACAATTTATCAAAACCCTTATATTCCTTAGACTCATAATGCAGAAAAGGTTAGAAATATTATTGAAAAACCACTAGATTGCTTGTCAAAAAGCATACCTTCCAAGTGCTCCACACACCCCCCTGCTTACCCTGTTTCATGTCCTCATGAAAACGTTATAATTGACATGCAAGGCTATGAGAGAGTAGGCCGGAGAAGGGATCTCACGAAGAGGTCGACAACCATGATTAGCAACTAGATGGTCAAAGAACTGATCTAACTGATCTGTAGGCATCTCATATAGGGCCTGATATCCAGGTGCAGGATGCCAAATAATTGGGCTGCGAAACCGATACCCCAACCAGAATGGTCCTGCTCGCAGAATCCGTTCCCCATAGAGACTCAATCGACTGGCAGCCAATTCAAAATTCTCAAAGTTAAAGGGTTCCCTGAGCTGGATGTTTGGGTTAGAGGTTCGGTAGCGAAACTTTGCAGCATGGAGGGCATGGTCTTTAATAGTCAGGAAATACTCCAGACCATTTCGGATCAAGTCTCCATGCATGGGACCTAATATCTTCATGACACCTGGGATCCTCATCACACTCCTATGCTCTCCCCATAATGCTGCTGGGTCCCTAGGTTCAGCTCGTACCCATAGGTCTAAACTATTTTCTTGCCTCTGGAAGATGTTGTAAGCTTTAAGCCATTTTAACTGATTTACCCCAAATGAGATAAAGGCTTGGAATTGTATATCGCCAACGAAAGGGCCAGGATTCAAATCAGTTTCCTGGTCTAAGACAAGATTGTGCAGGTAAAATTCACATAACAACCTTTGAACTTTAACTCCATAGTGCTTGCAGCAGTTTATAAAATCATTAACAATGTTGATATGGATAGGTGCTCCCGCCCTAACAGCTTTTATTTTTAATCTCAAATATCGTTCAAGCAAAAACAAAGCATAATTTTTAGCAGGGGCTCTACAAGTCAGAACATCAGTATACAAGGAACACAGGGTGTCCATCTGCTTAACAACACTATCTAGTCGACGAGTTAACTTAGCAACCTTTTCCTGCTCCTTCTGCCATCCTTCAAAGGCCTGGCTCTCAGACTGACTGATGTTTCAAAGTTGCTGTTGGAGCTCTTCATATCTTTCCTTGGGGACCGTCTGTTCTCACAACTGCTCGGCCTCCTGCTGGGCTTCCTTCATCATTTTATGCAAGGTTCTGGTTTTTGGGTCTTTCTTCCACACAGCCGTAGAAGCTGGAAGTTTAACCTAGACCTTCTTATTACGTTGTTTGGAATTTCGGACCCGAATTACACCCGAGGGGGGTGCTTCTGTTTGAACCTCTTTGCTATTCGTTTCCTTTTTAATGCGAACAAAGGGTTGTTGTGGTCTTCCTACCACCGGAGCCTCTTGTTGTTCCATTGGAATGTCCATTCGTTCCTCCGGGCCAGATGGAACAGCACCTTGTTCCTCATTATCATTTGGAACAGCAGACTGTTCCTCGACAGTAGGTCTCCTGATGGGGTTTCGTCCATCAAAACGAACTCTAACCCTCGGGGTTCTTGCTGCCGTGGTCCTCTTCCTTTTCCTTGCAGTTTTTTGTATTCTCAGACTGGCTTTCAACATTCTAATTTGTTGCCGGAGTCTGGCTATCGTGCCCAGCATCCTCTGGTGCTTCTTCCTCAATTTTTCAATTTCCCTTGCCTCGGCAGAGGGTTTGGCCTTCAATCTTACTTCTTCTTCCTCTCCTGGAACATCTTTCGACGTCCTAGGGACAGATTGTCCCGGATTGATGTCTTCTGCTTCATTACCATAGCCAGGCAGGTTTTCTTCCCCTGCCTCTTCTGCATGCCTTTCCTCGGGTAATTCTTCTTCTGCGGGGCCATCAAGGACGCCTCTTGTACTGGAGGCTTGGCCGTATCCTCTCATATTGGCCAGAACTGCTGCCAATTCCTCTTCTCCTGGAGGGTCTTGCAACGGGCTACCCATAGATTGTGCGTTTTCTTCTTCTTGATTGTCTCACTTGGTGGTCTCTTCTCCTTTAGATTGGTCGTGTCCTTCTTCAATTCCTCCTTCTGGCTGGTTATTTCCAGCCTCTGATTGCTCAGCATTTCCTTCGGGTAATTCACCTTCCACTTCCGGAGGTTCGTCCTCGATTTCAATTGGTTGGGCCGCAGTTTTCTGAATCTTTTCCAACCTTCCCCGTATTCGAACCAATCGAGCTGACTTCCTAGGTCTTTCAGGCAGGTTGGGAGTGCCAACAGGTTCTCTAGGTTCCTCTGGTCGTTCCGGCGTATCGGAGGGTTGCTTCCGTTTCGAAACAGCATTCTTTTCTACCGCTGACTTCTTACGTTTCTCTGATTATTCCGGCGTGCTGGAGGACTGCTTTCGTTTTGAAACAGCATGCTTTTCTGCTGCTGGCTTCTTATGTTTTTCTGAACATTCCAGTGTGCTGGAGATTTGTTCAGATTTTGGGGGTGGTACAGCCAGTCCCTCTTTAACTGTTTCGACCAATTCCTCCCAGGTGCCTTGCTGTTGGGTAAGACTGTGGCTTATTATTAGCCGAATCAGTCCGTGGTGGCTAACAACCGTATCTGTGTGCTGAGCCTTCTTCAGGCTTCGGGCCGCATCATGTAATAACGAATTTAAAAGGGCAGGGAGATTTACAAAACATTTTCCCTTTAAAACAGCTAGAAGTTTTAAGTGACGAGCCCTTACCACATCTTTTCTCCCTTCGCAGGTGATATAGCTCTGCACTATCTTCGCCAGCTCGGTCCAGGGTTCCCCCAGTGTTGTCGGAAGAACTCCTTTCCCTTTGACTGTCAGACTTTGGCCTTCGCTTTGGAAAATTTCCATTACTTTCTGCAGTCTTTCCTTCTTCAGCTCCCATCTGGGTCCAACAGCTGGTAATCCTGAGGTTTCTGCGATAATGTCCTCCGTAACTCCTATCCGCTTTCCTCCGACTATAGAGTGGTTTTCCTGCAAATTTTGCAGGAATTCCAACGCTGCAGCCTCATTCGATTCTTGCAGACGGTTGAAGTAATTCAACCATCCTGCATTTTCCAGAATTTCGCGGGCAGCAGCGGACGCGGTCAGCTTGTGCGGTTCACTTCGGATTGTCCTCCCGCCCATAGCTTACTCCAGAAATAGACTCAGGAATGAAACAGCAACTGTTTGTAGTATTTACCAAGCAGAGAGGATACTCGATGCTAATTTTAGGAAGGATCTTCGCAGAGCATGCAGCAAAGAGAAAGATCGTGGATGGCAGTCCGTAGAATGAGATCATCATACCGTTAAATCGTGTCATTATTTTGCCCAAATGGTGTGCAGCCACGTAACCATTGGAGTAATGAGGTTACCTCCCCCCCGCGATCTGATAGGCTGCCCCCAGCCATCAAAAAGAGGAGCAGCAGCCAGTCGGGAGTCAAATCATAAAGTACAGCAGGTAGAATTATGCCATGTTGTAAAAGGACAATGGAGTACCGAAACCGAGGCAGAAAAGTGGATTGCTTTTTAGATAAGCCAGTGTGATATAATGAGGAACCGAGGGGTTGGACGTCTGTCAACTGTACCAAGTCTCCAGTAGTCATTGTCAATTCAGTTGCCATGATTGGTGATAATGTTCATGCGATAATTATATCAGGGTGTGACATATGATACATGCAAAGGATATAAAAGACAAACAGACTTAATATCATACCTGTTGGTGTAAATATTACGACTCCAATGCCATTAACAGAGCTCTGCTGCCAACAGGTGTTCATAACCTTGGCAAAGTTGTTTATCTCACCCTCCGGAATCATTATCCTTTGTGTATCTACTGAAGAGTGCTTTGTCAAAATGCAGGCCATTATGCTGGCTTGGTGACCAGATAACCATAATGCCATTCACGAGGTAGGCACGAAACGTGGTCAGGCCGGCTCGTGATGAGACCTCCTGTTCCAAGGTTTGCTTGTTATTTTACCTTTGGACCATATCCCTGGTGTGGTGGCCGTAATGGGAATGCCACTTCGCTTCCATCCTTATGATCATGGTAGGCTGGCTCTGAATGAGACCCCCTATCCTGCATTTGACGATTTCATATCTTGTTTTTATTTTTTCTTTTATTCTTCTTTTGCAGCACACTTCTCTTTTTCTTTGTTCAATTACACATAAGGGTGGTTCCGCACTCCTTAAGAGCGGGGAATGGTGGAAGAAGTCTTACAATCCCAACAGACAGATATAAATCGTTTGCTCATATTCCTCAGTAATGATCAAGAAAGTTTTTAGGGAGATCGAAATGATAAAAATTACCAAACCACGGTTCGGGAATAAGATAATGACAGTGAAGACGAAAGTTAATGTCCCTCCTCTTGTCTTCTTATATATACTGACTGTTAAAATAGTAGCAATTTATGATATGCTGGTTTCGGTATATCATACTTTATGTTCATTGCATAATGTCATTGCTATATCTAAAGGATTTAGGAGAGCATAATCGCAAAATGTCCCAATAGGAGCAGAAAGGTTCTGATGGTGTCCTCTCTGAGAGAAGCATGTAAATGAGTTATCTTGTGGAAAAGAAATAGCAGAATTAGCCAAATTCTGTATCTTGGAAAAAGAAATATGCGAGTGTTGTTCCTTTTCGCAAAGGAACAGCAAAGCACAAAGAGTGATGTTCCTTTTCGCAAAGGAACAGCAAAAATCCACACGTGTTGTTCCTTTTCGCAAAGGAACAGCAAAAATCCACACGTGCTGTTCCTTTTCGCAAAGGAACAGCAAAACAAAAAGTGTTGTTCCTTTTCGCAAAGGAACAACAAAGCAAAAAAGTGTTGTTCCTTTTCGCAAAGGAACAGCAAAAATTCCAAAACACAAAAGTGTTGTTCCTTTTCGCAAAGGAACAGCAAAAAAATTCCAAAACACAAAAGTGTTGTTCCTTTTCGCAAAGGAACAGCAAAAATCCACACGTGCTGTTCCTTTTCGCAAAGGAACAGCAAAGCAAAAAAGTGTTGTTCCTTTTCGCAAAGGAACAGCAAAGCAAAAAGTGTTGTTCCTTTTCGCAAAGGAACAGCAAAGCAAAAAGTGTTGTTCCTTTTCGCAAAGGAACAGCAAAGCAAAAAGTGTTGTTCCTTTTCGCAAAGGAACAGCAAAGCAAAAAGTGTTGTTCTTTTTCGCAAAGGAACAGCAAAGCAAAAAGTGTTGTTCCTTTTCGCAAAGGAACAGCAAAGCAAAAAGTGTTGTTCCTTTTCGCAAAGGAACAGCAAAACACCAAGTGTTGTTCCTTTTCGCAAAGGAACAGCAAAACACCAAAAGTGCTGTTCCTTTTGAAAAGGAACAGCAGAATCACACGAGTGCTGTTCCTTTTGAAAAGGAACAGCAAAATCAAACCAGTGTTGTTCCTTTTGAAAAGGAACAGCAAAATCAAAAAGTGCTGTGCAAAATAAGGTAACAAAAATACTACAAACAAAGATGAAAAGAACATATGTACAGGACGTTATGTACAAATTATGAAAAACGAGTTGCTTAAGTTATAGGTGAGGAAGATTTCGCTTCCTCTCCTAAGATCTCCAAATCAGTATCTTGCTGTAGCTGTTGACAAAAGGATTCCCGAGTAAGAGGTCTTCGATAGAGACAAACTCGGTGGCCATTTACTTTGAACGTATGTCCAGAACCGTCAATTGTGATCAGAGTGAGGGTCCCATTGTCGTGCACCTTCTGGATCTCATATGGTCCTAGCCAGCGAGTTTGGAGTTTCCCCGGGAAATCCTGGAACCGAGAATCGTATAACAGAGCCCAGTCTCCTTCATGGAAGACTTTATTCTTTATAAGTGCATCATGCCACTTAGCTCGCTGTTGTTGGATTAATGCTGTGTTTTGTAATGCAGAGAGCCTAATCTCATCCAATTCGTTGATTTGTCGTAGTCGATTGATCTGTGCCTCATTCAGATCTAAGCCAACCTCTTGTGCAGTTCGTAGTGTTTGGATCTCAAATTCGATAGGAAAGATTGGTTGTTTCCCAAACACCAATTGATAAGGTGAATAGCCTGTCGTACTTCTCCATGTGGTTCTATAAGCCCACAGTGCTTCAGGTAGCCGAGCAGCCCAATCACGCCTGTGTGATGCGATAGTCTTTGTTAAGATTGATTCAATTATCTTGTTACTGTTTTCTACTTGTCCATTTGCCTGCGGATGGTAGGGGGTAGTGATCTTATGTTGGATATGATACTTGTTAAGTGTTGCAGCTAGTTTATTTCCAACAAATTGTGGTCCACCATCTGTAATTACTTCTCTCGGAAGTCCATAACGTACAAACAAATGGAACAAAAATTGTATTACCGAATCTTCTGTAGCCCTAGCTAATGATTCAGCCTCAACCCATTTAGTAACATAGTCTGTTGCTACCAGGATGTATGTCCTCTGGTTTGATGGTGGATTAATGGGCTCGACGAAATCGAGAGCCCATCGTTCAAATGGCTCAATAACCACTTGTGGTCTCAGAGGCATTTCATCAGCTTGACCAGGTTTTCCTGCTCGCTGGCAGCTGTCACAGGCTTGTACAAACTTTTTCGCGTCCTTAAAAATTGTAGGCCAATAGTATCCTGCCTGTAGTACTTTATGTGCTGTTCTTTTGTCAGCAAAGTGCCCCCCGCATGGTCCATTATGACAAGCTTTTAAGATGTCTAGGATCTCATCCTCTCGAATACACCTCCTGATTTGCATGTCTGCCCCTGTATGGAATAAATGGTCTCCAATCCACGAAAATCGAGTGCTTTTTTGAACAATTTGCTTTCGTTCCTGAGGGGTTAGGTGTTTTGGTAACTTACCCACTGCAAGGTAATTGGCGACATCAGCATACCAGGGTGTTCGAATGGCAATGGCAAACAGATGTTCATCAGGGAATTGATCTTCTACTACTGTTGTTTCGATTGATTTGGGTATTCTTGAGAGGAAGTCGGCTACAGGGTTCTCCTTGCCGGGTCGATCCTTAATTGTGATGTCGAACTCCTGCAACAGGATCAACCATCGAGTTACTCTAGCATTCGTGACAGGTTTGTTTGCTAGATATTTGATAGAAGAATGATCTGTATATAACACAACAGGATAACCTGTAATATAATGCCTAAATTTATTAACAGCATGAATTACAGCCAGGAATTCCTTTTCAGTAACAGTATAATTGAGTTCGGCAGAGGATAAATTTTTGCTAATATAGTAAATAGCGTATGGCTTCTTATCCTCTTCTTGTCCTAGGACTGCACCGATTGCTGTATCTGAGGCATCAGATGAGATCTGGAATGGCAAATTCCAGTTTGGTCCTCGAAGGACTGGAGCTATTGACAGCAACTTTTTCAATTCTTTAAAAGCCTGGTCACATTTCTCTGTCCACAAGAAATCAACATTACCAGTTAAGGCATATAGAGGTGCTGCAATTCGTGAATAATGTTCTATAAATCGTCTGTAATATCCAGAAAATCCAAGGAAACTACGTACCTCTGTTTGAGTAGTGGGGGTAGGGATGAGCAAAAGAATCTGAATTTTAGTAGGGTCTACCTGGATGCCAGCTGCTGAAATGTAGTGCCCTAGAATGAGCCCTTCCGTCATCATCATGTAGCACTTTTCGTGGCTCAGGCAGAGTCTGGTAGCAATGCAACGTTGTAGAACTTTTTCCAGGGTATCCAGAGCTGGATCAAATTCATCCCCATATGGTGTGAAGTCGTCCATATACACCTCAAGTCCATCGTTTATTAGATCTGTAAAAATACTGAGAATAGCCCTTTGAAATGTAGCAGGGGCGTTACATAGGCCGAAGGGTAATACTCGATAGGCAAACGTTCCCCAGGGGCACGTAAAGGTAGTTTTATCTTGGTCTTCAGGGGCAATTTGGATTTGGTTATATCCACTGAAGTCGTCCAGAAAGGAGAAAAATTTCTTCCCTGCTAACGTGTCCAATACTTGGTCTATAAATGGGAGGGGAAAGTGATCCTTCTGTGTAGCCTTGTTTAACTCCCTGTAATCCACGCAAATCCTCCATTTTCCATTTTTCTTGGGTACCACCACAAGGGGAGAGACCCATTTACTGTCAGAGATAGGGTAAATAAAGTTAACATCTAAGAGCTTCTGAAGTTCGTCTTTTACTATCTCTTTTAGGTGAGGGTTGAGTCTTCTTTGTGGCTGACGGACAGGTCTTGCATCTTTCTCTATATAGATGTGATGGGTGCATAATTGAGGATCAATCCCCTTCATGTCAGGATAATCCCACGCAAATGCATCCTTGTATTTTTGTAACAGATTAACAAGCTTTATTTCTTGATCTGATGTAAGGTTGGCATTAATATTCAGAGTTTTACCAGATTCAATTTCCACTACTTTGCTATTGGCAACAACAGTTACTGGTATTGTTTGGTCATGTGGATCTTTTAAAGGATCTTCTTCTAGCTCACTGTCAAATGTTGCTTCTATCATAAAACACTGCATATGTGTTCTAGCTTCAGTTTGACTAACAAAATTGTTAATGGCGTCGTCTTTTGTTTGATCTTTAAAGTCTAAAGCCTTCTGTATAGTTAATGGAGATCTGATATTGTTAGCAAGATATGACACAGGATAAGAGTTAGTTTTAATCATTGGCAGGCTTGGCTGTGCTGGAGGATATAAAATTAAATTTTTAACATCTGGTCCTTTAGTTATAGTCATGTTTCCCTGCCGGCAGCCAATGTAGGCATCAGCAGTAGCAAGCCAGGGTCTGCCTAGGATTAACGGATGTCCATCTAGTCGGGTTTTAGGATTAATTACCAGGAAATCTGTGGGATACTCCCAGGAATCTACGGAAACCATGACATCATTCAGAGTACCTTATGGTCGAACTACAGATCGATCTGCCAATTCTAACATAGTAGAGGTAGGTTCTACTGACGTGATGCCAAGCTTTTGGCAGGTGGAGGTTGTCAAAATGTTGATTGCAGCTCCCAGGTCAACTAGAGCATTAGTCAGGGTTTGGCCATAGATTTGGACAGTTACAATTGGGTTCCCGGGATCTTTATATTTGATAGGTGCCTCTTTTCCTGATAATAGGTCGGATAAAGTACCAACTACTTGGACTCTGGGGTTAGTATTTGTATTCCTCCTTGATTTTTTGATGCACAATTCTTTTATGGTTTTTGCATATATAGGAATATCTTGTATGGCTTGGAGGAATGGAATCTTTATATACAAATTTTGTAATTCTCCCAAAATGTCGAAGTCTGGAGATTGTATAGGTCGAGATATGACTAATCGTTCTAGGAAAGGAGGAGAGGATGTACTTGCTTGTTTATTGTTTTGCTCTTTGTTTTCATCCTTCTGTTGTGGGGGTTGTTCTATTGGTAACTGATCTTCAATGCGAATTGTTTTGTCTCCCTCTGTTTCTATTATTCGTCCAGATCTTAACTGAAGATCATTGCACTCCCTTAGGTCAGATCCAATCTCTGATGTGTCTATGATTTGGATGGATTGGACTGGCCTATTATTAGGATTGGGATTGGGTTGGGCTGGGAGTTGCGGTCTCAGATTAGACTGGGGATTTTGTTGTAAAGCTGGCAGAGTTGGTTGAGGGAGTGGGATAGTTCCTGTTGATTGATATGTCGATCTTGGCCAATTGGTCTGCCAGGGTGAACCTTGTGAAGTAGGGGGAATCCACTGTGGGGGATATGAGTTATTTTGCCAGTATGGTGGGGCATAAGGAAAATTTGGCCAACCGAATTGGTTTGTTTGATTCATCCATGGGTTTGAAGAGGGAAATGGTTGTGATGGCCAGTTTGAAAATGGGGGTGCAGATTTATTTTGCCATATACCATATTGCTGAGTATTATACTGTGGAGGCTGAAAGGAAGAGGTTGGATCCGAAAACATACCTGGTTGCTTAGGCTGCCATTGGCGACACTGGTTAACAAAGTATGCAGGCTATGGTTCCTCTTCTGCTTCTTTGTATACTGCCTTCAGTCCAGGGAGTGAGGGGCAGCTTTCAGTAGGATGATCCTTTGTACAAATAGCACATGCTTGGACTGAATCTAGTGGACATTCCTTGTGGCTGTGTTTTTTTCTGCATCGGGGGCAAAAAATTGCCAGATTTTGTTCTGCCTCCATTTGCTTTTGTCTAGCCTACACAATATCAAGCTGTGTAGTTAATGTCCCTAAAATATCAGTTTTGAAATTTTCTAATAAATTCCCAAGCTCTACACGTGTTACCCCCTCTGTTGAAATTTTATTATCTCTAACAAACCGATCGTATTCTGTTGGTTTTATTCTTGTGCTACCCCTTGAACTCCTGATGCATAACTTAATAATATCAGCAAAATTTTCTTGGTAAATGTCCCCTTTTCCCATGATATTCAATGTTTCAATCCATTGTTCTTTCATACCTCTGATTAATGCAGTTTTCAACACATTGTCACGCAAAGGTAATGATGCATAGGGGGATCTTTGTAAATTATATTGGAAGCGTTCCACATATTCTTCTAAAGTTTCATTTGGTTTGGCCGTCATTTGGAAAATCTCATCTTTCAGTTCCCTTGACCTACAGTAATCCTGATATTTCTTGAAAAAGGCTTCTTTCATCTCTTCCCAATTGTTTATGACTCCACCACCTAAACCCATAAACCATCTCAGAGTTGCTCCCTTCAAAGTAGAGGGGAACAACTTTAGTTTTTGGGGGTCAGTGGTGTAATCGTACCCCCTGCATAACACATCATACTCGAATAAGAATGCATCAGGGTCTTCTGATGTGAGTCCATGAAACGTTGGGATGTGTTGAAGCGGAATTGCCTTCATCGGTGCATTCACAGCAAAATCTACTATAGGATATTGTAAGGTAGAGGTTTGGGTATTTGGCTGATTCTGCGCCATGGGATCAAATATGTGCCAATATCCTTCCGGGATTTCTAGGAGGGTGTTCCTAGGTTGGGAAGGGACGGACTTGGCAGGGGTTGGTTTAATGAAGCTTCCCTTATCTGGAATTTCTACAGCTCGAATCTATATCTGAAGGAATGGGGTGCCTTCAATATTAATTCTAGCTGCGCTCCCCTTATCTGGGTTGTTTAACAGTTGGATTATCCTAGAAGGAGACCTTGGTTCTTCTATTTCCCCTGTTTCCCCTTCTCCTTCACAAAGGTTACTTAAGTTCCCTTCCTACAGTCGTTCTGTCACAGAATTTTCAATTTCTTGATAGTCCTGTTCATTGGTCTGGCTGTGGACCTCAGCAAAGGCTCCAGATGGTGATGTTGTAGCCTGAAGGGAACTGGTAGGCTGCTTAGAATTAGTTTTTCTAAAGCCTACCGACGGCTGAGATCTAGTTTTCTTGTAGATTTCGTCTATAAAGGTTGTCCTACCAAGGGTCACCGGTCCTTTGGCTTTAACTGGAAGTTTGATATTCTTTTCTATCTTTTTCTGCTTAGTCATGCACTCTAGGAAAACTACTAAATCCTATCAACCAGCAATTCTACTAAGAGAGTGGATGGTGGAGCAGGGCTTTTACATGCTCCGTACGCAAGTTCTTACCTTCCGTTTTTAAAATCCAACTCCCTCCTAGCAGATTTGCGCACTACTCTATAAAGGACAAATGGCTATTACCCCTTCCCCGGAAACGGCGCCAAAATGTAGAGCGATAACTAGGGTCTCTCACACCACCAATTATTCCACATTATTAAGTCAATCCGGGATCGTTTTGTTCTTTCAAGGAGTAATTCAATCCGAGGCTGTTCTGTCCAAGTAATGCTCGGTAGTATAGCGTTCTAATGATTTGAAAGGAAACAAACACTAAGCTGTAACTAAACCAACTCGAAAGATAAAATCACACAAAGCAGTTGATCAGTCAAGGGTACGGAAACAATAACCCTTCCCTTTAGAAACTGATAAAGAAAGAAAACCAAAGCATGGACTTATAGGTCTGGGAGCTAGGCAGCGTCTTGCTGGGCTCACGACAGCCTTAGGCCTGCTATCACGCAAAAGCAATAAAGGCAGATTAGCGAAAGTAAAATTGAACAACAATTCTAAAATGGAACAGCAGTAATCAAATGGAACAGCAGTAATTAAATGGAACAGCAAACTATCATAAACAGGAAACGTCAATCATATAAATTGGAACAGCAAACTCAAATGGAACAGCAAACTCAAATGTATGTACACGTTCTAGACTACTGTAGCAATCCGAGAGTAATGTATGATGTGACTATGTTTCTGAACAAAGTGATATTATCTTCAAGCCTCGCAAATACTTATTTTATATGAATCCAATGATGATAACATTCATACCAATATCTTGCTATAGAAATGGATGCAATTCGAATAGATTCACTTTGTGTAATACAGAGACGTGGGTTAAAGAACTTATTCAGATTCAGATATTAATTAGGAAGCATAGTCTATCATATAAAAGATATATCGGATTACTGAAACAAGAGAAATAAGCAAACCACACAAATCACCGTATGATACAACAGCAAGTGACCGTCGGAGCTGGGCCCTTGGCTACCAATGGTACACTGCTTAAAGTTACTTCAGATGCAGAAACGAAGTGAACACCAAGTCCTTTATATTGATTGCATTAACAAAAGTATACAAAATCAGGTCTTAACAAAACTTAATGATCAAAGTTGTTCTGAAGCTTGTAATTAAAACAACAGTCGTCCCCCACGCTCAATGGCGTGGTACCTTTATATAACAGAAATGACGGAGATATCTAGATACAAAAGATAAGCTTAAAGCAGCGATCCCTCAGGATTCGCTAATCATTCAGTTCTTCTCTTTCCTTTCTTGCGTTCTCCATCTCGGTATCATGCGTTCTTTTCCTGGACTATTCAGCTCTAATTTTACTTGATCTTGTCCGCATCCGGTTCCCTGTCGACGGGACAGCAGTTACTTTCCCTTCGCTTCTTGTTTTTACTCGATGATTCCCTGTTTCCGCGTCCTTCTGCATAGAAAACATCAATTATTAGTGATTGAGCTTCGTTTGTCCATTTTCACACAATTTATCAAAACCCTTATATTCCTTAGACTCATAATGCAGAAAAGGTTAGAAATATTATTGAAAAACCACTAGATTGCTTGTCAAAAAGCATACCTTCCAAGTGCTCCACATTAACCTATCAAGCAAATCTGAACATTAAAAACCTTTTCTAATCATCAAAAGCAACCTAAACAACAACACAACATTTAAATCTAAATAGCAGATTTTATTATGAGAATGCAGCAAAGACACATAAAGATAAACAAAGGAGGTACTGGGCGCTTGAGATGGGCCCAAACCCAAGAGCTACAGCCTCCTAAGAAAGATTTAGAGCTGGTGCAAAGCTGGATTCATCTTTATTAATCAAGAATGAAGAGTTACATCAAAACTGTTCACAAGGAGAACTTGAACATGAGCTGAAAGCAAAGCTAATCTATTGCATAAAAATCGAACTACAAACTAGCTAACTAATGGCTAAAACAAAATGACTAACTGGCTACAAAATGACTAACCACTAGCTACAAAAATGACTACCAACTAGCTCCCCAAAATGACTAACTGAAATGAGGTCTTAAGCCCTCTTATTTATACAATTTGAGGACCCAACAGTCCTCCTAAAATTTAGGGACTTGGCTACCCAAGACTTGTAGTTAACAGCAATCCAACTTGACTTGCTTGGCTGCCCTTGTGCTCATTGATTTGGTGGCCTTTGAACTCCGAGCTGATGGTGGAGAATTCGAGGTAAGGGCCCATAAATGAGGGGGACACCTTCCTACAAATCCTCTAGCTTGTTCTCCCACGAATTTGGCTGCCAAGTGCTCATTAAGACCTTCAATTTTGTCTCCAAGTTGACCAAAAAGGCTACACAAAGCACCCATTAGACTTGTTGGCATAATGACTAACCAAATTCACTCTATTAACATAAAAATAATCAAAAACATGCAATAAACAAATGATAATGGTGGAGTAAGCCAAATTAGGAGGTTGAATGAGCCCAAATAATTGTACATTTTTGGGGCTCATTAGTGGCGACCAACTAAAAATGAGATCCAAGATTGGGTAGATCTGAAGTTGCATTAATTTGCAGCACATGAAAAAATAAATCCACGCCAGTCGATACAAAGGTATTTATAGAGGTATATCTATATAGGACAACATAAGATCCTTTTTTTATCATTCGCTAATGAGATACATGAGTCTCTTTCAAAACTAGCGGCAAATGAAACCTATTAGAAAAATGACGATCCTACTATGTGGACCCCATAGCTAATTAAGTGACTTAAGGAGACTGAAAATAAGATCACAAGAGCTATTGACTACTGGATCGATAGTATTCTTAGAGGCTTTATTACTGAATTTGAAATTTACACATCAGTATCCTACAGTGAAGCTGAGTGCCCATTTTTCAAAGGTCCACAAGGTAAGTACCTGAATTCTTTAAAGCTCTGGATTAAGATGTTGCTATGTGAAAAGGATGTATTGCGTATGAATTATTGTTTAAAAGAAGGTAGGCTGGATCTACGTGAAGCGGAAAAAGTGAATCAAAAAGTGAAGAAGAAAGGAGCAACCCTAGTACACCTAGAGGTGCGTCGCAGTCAAATAATCAAGGCACTTTTGGGATTCCCCATCTGACCACTCCATCTCCACCTTCACCTCCACCTCACACCTACACCTCCACCTCCACCTCCACCATTTAACATGGCTAACGCAGTGAACATGTTTATTTTTAAGGGCCAGGGATTAGACGATTCTAATCAATTTTGGTTTGTCACAGAAGCTATGTGGAAAGCACAGCAGATCAATGAAGACGATATGAAGAAAGTGTAGCTTGTCATAGCGCTACAGGACATAATTTTTCCATGGTATATCAAGTACAATACAACTCAACAACTCCTTCGCTAGCTGATAAAAAGAGCGCATTGAACGCAGAGTTCAAGAAGCCTAAGTCATAGTCACAATGCATTAGAGAAATAAAAGAAATTAAGCAATCAGTCAACGAGACTACCTGCGATGTAGATCAAAGGTTAAAATCTTTGTTGGGACAATTCAACTTCCAGATCTCCAGTGAACAACACAAAGAGTAGTATATAGCGCTATTACCACATCTCAGATTACCATTATCGCAGAAAAAGATTGGAATGCAGGCAAAAGCATTAGAAATCATGATGAAGTTGGAAGCTTCGTCGGTACAAGATACTCACATAGGGGTTCAGCAGAGACAGTCCAAGTTAGCAAGCTTGCATATGGAGCTGCAAGATTTGAAGAAAGGAAAGGAAGCTTAGTCTGAAATGTGCTTAGAAGTTTGGTGTACAAAATGTAAAGTGGAGAGTCATTATAAGGACCAATGTCATGTTTATTGTGATTATGTGGCTGTCGGAGGTCCCAATCCTTTGAAGTCGGAGCCTAGTGCTGGACCAAGTACTGGGCTGAGTGTCTAGTGTATTATTTTCCAAGTTGCAGGCCAACACCTGATTGATCTCTGTTAGTTGTCACAAAAATATGTGAAGTCGCAAAGGCAATTATTTTGTAACTTCTGTTGATTAGTAGCACATGACAAGAAGGATTGTCGCAGCTATGATTTGATGATGGATTAAACTCCGACATATAGGATGCAAGTTGAAGGTCGTGCATAGTAAGATCATGTTTCACCTGCGGCCCATGGAGGATTTCAAGCTTGAGGAGGGGATGTTGGATGAGTTCGGGGTCAGATAATATGCTATAACTGTGGTGAAGTTGGACATTTTGCACCGGATTGTTAAAATTCCACTCACCCTTCCTATCATTATTGTCGACAATTTGACCATGTGATAGAGGATTCCCCTATTTTAATGGTTAAGATATAGGAAAAGAAGAATCAACAGCCTGCATAGAATTTATAAATGATGAGATCCGAACCGAGCGAGGATGATCCATGTGTTAATATAGTGACACGAAGTGGTGCGCTATAGGAGAAGATAAGGCAGAGGATAAAAAATCCCATGGCATATGCATGGGTTAGGAAGGCATGAGAGAAGAGTATTGGGTTCAATATGCAGAGGGAGAAAGAAACCTTCATAGAAGCAAAGAAGATTTTCATGGACCCAGGAGCTTCGACATCAAGGACACAGACGCAATTACTACCACAAAAGAATAATTATAAAATTACGGAGAATTCTGATCCAACTGTTCTGAAATCATTTCTGCAGATATGTATGAAGTGCTCAGAAATTAGAAAGTAGTGAAAGGATTGAAAGAGCTAATTGATAACTACATTGGTAAAGAAAAGCCACATCCTGAACAATGCACAGTAAACATGATAAACAAAAATAAGAAAAGAATTGGCCGAGAGATGTGATTAACTGCGTAGATCGGTGAACCCGAAATGGATTGGGTAATTCTTGACTTGGGATCTGATGCAAATGTATTGTTGAAGAAAACTTGGGAGCAAATGGGGCAACCCAAGTTGCAATGGTCACCAATTTAGCTATGCATGGCCAATCAGTAGAATATGATCCCAATGGGTCGATTACATGGAATTGTTGTGGATATTGAAGGAGCAAGCATAGTAGAAAACTTTGAAGTTATTGAGATTGTGGACGACAACAATTTGTATCCAGCATTACTTGGACTTGATTGGGATTTCGATATGGATGTGATAATCAATTTGAAGACAAGGAATATGGTGTTTGAAAAGAACAATACCAAGGTCGTTGTTCCTTTAGATCCCTCTGAAGGAGCATGATATACAGAACATGTCTGTGAAGAATACGGTGATGAATATATTGGCCACATCTATAAGTTAACTATGTGAGACAAGGATTGGATCAACCCCACCGCAGATGGAAGGATAAGCTGGGATAATGATATTTCATGTCATTCAAACTCGGATGAAGAATTGCAGAACTACCAGAACTAGTTGCACGAAGTTTTTACTCTGTGTTGTAATAGACTAACAAAATCTCTTCGTTGCATATCAACTGAGGTACGTAATTTTCCATAATATGATGGGATAGGTGATGTTAGCATATTTCTTGATAGTTTTGAAAGGGACGTACCAGAAGAACAATGATTCCATGACTTGGATATAGCTTTGAGGGCTACGCCTGTGTAATGGTGGGGCACACATAAAGATAATATAGGAGATTGGAGAGAGTACCACTGATTGATGAGGCTCAGATTTGGTTATGCAAACACATGGCTCGCTGAGAAATATAACGGTAAAGATGATCCTTGAGAAATTTATCTCGTTGGGCTAAAGCATGGGGTGAAGAACCTCAACCAGAGTGGTTACACATATTTTATCATACTTTGGATGTAATACCAATGAATTGCTATCTAGAAATGGAGTTGGGCCATGGCACCGCTGACTGGTATGATATGAAGGAATTTTTCCTACTAACTTATAGTTTCGAAGATGGATTTCATTGTATAGATGATGCACTTCAGGAGATCAAAGCAGCAATGTTTTCGACACTGAAAGAGCCTACGACTAGGGTACAACCTGACTGGAATGTGCAGTTGCAACATGATCTAAAATGCTATAATATAACCATGGAAGAAGGCCTCCTCCATGCAAAATCAACATCCCTAAATCAGAAGGACAATGGGAGGTTATATGACCAAATGTTGTGATACCTGTTATAGACATTTTTGGGCACTGCAACCCCAAGCATAAAATGTCCATAAACCAAGGGCTCCTAAGTCCCTAAAGGTGTTGTTCCAACCCCTAAAAGTACAAGTTCAACTGATTACAGCTTTTCCCAGAAGTTCTCCATGAAAAACTACTCAGAACTGGTCAAAACTGGACCATTTCACCTGCTCCATAGGCAAAGTGCATTGCATCCCACCTAAATACACACAGTAGGTGCGTTGCATTTCAAAAATCCCTTCTATGGGGTGCGATGGGTGAGAAGAGACAAATGGCAGGGTCAATCCGCAAGGTGGAGAAGCATGGAATCTTCTAGAAACTTCTCCTGTGACACTTGCCTCTCTAAATTCGACCAGGGATGAGTAAGAGATCATCAATCTCTAAGTGGAATCAAGAAATATCAGAGGGAAGACACTAATCAAATCACAAGCTAACTCATCTCCCTTGCATACATATATATATGGATCCCTCATCCCAGAGATCCAGAGGCTGGAATTTTGCATCTTGTAAGGAATTGATGTTGGTTTCTTGAGGCAACATCATAGTGTTGGGTGATCTAAGCTTTTCATGAGGTGAAGAAGGGCTTCTTGCTGAGAGGATGATGACGGGTCAGAACAATTGGTTGTAACTCTCTTGGCTCTTTCTTGATTATCAATAAAGTTATTCAAGTTTTCCTCCATACTCTTGTGTGATTCATGTTTTATGCATTTGTATGGTCAATTTACATCTGATCCTAGATTGTTTATGATAATAGATCCATGTTCTCATATAGTGTTATGCTGCTTTGATTCTCCAGGTACTCTGTGAAGCTGGGTATACAAGAAAGCAAGTAGCAAAGGACTATCAGAAGAGAGAGGAATTGAGCAAGGACCCAAGCGCAAGACAGAGGTTGGTCTCCTTGATTCTTCTCTCATCTATCTTTCATAAAGGAAAATGAAAGTAGTTTTACTTTGTTTGTTTCTAAGGTAGCTACCAGCCTTAGTGGGATTAGCAGTTCTGCATAGACACTATTCCCGGTAACAAAATGGCGACTCCACTGGGGAGCGAATAGATTGATTGTTTATCTACATTTGTTTACTTTATAAACTTACAGACAGAGCCTGAAGTCAAGCCAGCTAGCCTTCGAACTGCATTTGCTATGCAAGTGCAAAGTAGATCAACGCTGCTTCAGTCAATCTTCGGGTTTTGTTTATGAATTAAACAATTGATTTACAAGATTTCTAATTTCCCTCGTGGTGGCTCTAGTAACCTCCTTAGATCTACCCCTGTGATTGATTTACTGATTACCACTTGCTTGGCCAAAATCCCTGAACTGAACTGCAAACTGTGACTCGGAACCCAATCAAAGTCTCGTCCCTCGTCCAGCGCACTGTCTGTTCTGTGAATCTCAAATTCGGCGCACTTCCTGAGTGTAGTAGGTGCGTTGCATTTCAGTTTCACTGTGTTACAGGTGCGCTGATCAGACTAGGAATTGTTCCTAAATTTTGGTTTCTGTGTTCACTATTTTCATATCTATTCAAGAGTTTTGCTGCCTGTAGTCAGTACACCTCTGTTTGAAACCCCTTTCCTTGCTGTTATTCCGCCTCCATTGTGCAAAGAACTGTAAATGTTTTTATGTATTTTTTGAGTCATTTTCAGTTCTCCTTTACAAAGAAGTAACGTAATTGTATTGTCATTTCTTGATTTGAAAGTGTCGCAAGTTTCGTTTTCATTCATAGAAGAGAATTTGATTGTTCTTGATAGTCGATTACCCTATTACTATTGTATTTGATCTGAATTAGTAGTTTTTCTAGTGTCGAAAGCAAGTTTTCATTTCCAAATCGCAAAGTGTTGTCATTGTCTTCATTTTGATTTTGAAAAGAAACTTGTTAGTAATTGTCGCTTTGAAAAATAATTCAGATTTGCGCATTAGCTTTCTTTTTATCATTCACATATTAAGAAGGCTGAAAACAAATACATGCATGTGCATTTGCATTTAGACTGTTTGATTGGTTTGATTTATGACAGTGCATATAGTGTGTGCTCTGTTAGTGTCAGTCTTTCCAGCCTTCCTCCAGTGATCAAATATGCTCTTACAAAGTGATTTTGAAGTGTCAAGGTCAAATTTTGTCATTTCAGTGGGTCTTCAAGCAAAATTTGGTCACTAGGCATTAGGTCTAGAGTTTGCTTTCACACTTTTCAAAATTGTCCAAATGTCAATCCATGTCATCATTCAGCTGAGCCTATCATAATTCCGAGGGTTGCTATCATCATATTAGGTTCCATTGGGTCATGTTACACCTTATTCATGCTTCAGTTGTGCCTAGGCAAGGTCATTTCCCTCTCCTAGGGTTTTGAAGGCAATTTCTCTTGGATGGTAAAATCACCGGCAAAACTTGTTTCCTGATGTTCATACACCTTCCCCTATCCTTAAAGTACCTTATCAAACACTTCCCATCCCTTAGATCCGCCAAATTCCTCATTTTTGCACAAACCCTAGTTTCTAGCTACAACCTGGCAATTTTCTAGGTTTGGCCTGTGTTTTGCCCTTTTGGACCCCTTCCCCTCGCTCAATCTCTGAGATTCCACTTTTCCCTGCTTCCTAACATCCCTCCCTACTTCCAAAAATTTCCCCAAGAATTTAGAAGCCCCTTATCCCCTTCATTTCGCTTCATTTCGACAAAATTCCTTGTTTCACACATCAGGACAAGTTTCACTCAAAAGATGTTTTAGAGAAATCAAAGATGAATTTTGGGAAACTGAGAGATTTTTTTGTCTACAAAATGCCAAGGAAGAAAAACCTCCTTCACTTTTTGCACAGGTGTCATGGTTTTAAAGAAATGTCAAAAATACCGGCGAGAACGAAGGTGCTCCAAGGACGGTTGGCCAAAGCACAAAAACGAAGGAAAACGCCCGATCCACTCCAAATTTTGGCCAAAGCCTCTTTGAATGAGCAAGGTACTTAATTGGGGACTCCCAGCCCAAATTTCAAGAAATTTGGAGAAAATTTTGTCATTTGTTAATTTTTTATGCAATTTGCAGGTTTTTCCCATTAACGGGTCTCACCCCGCGCGCGACCCTTCATCATGGCAACTCCTTTTGGAGAAAACTCAGCATTTCTAGATTTTTCATGGAAAGTTACATATGCCCATGGATGGACTTGGGATTTTGTACAGTTTTGGTCCCCCAAAAGGTCAAAAAACTACCAAAAAATGACTTTCTGGCCCTTTTTTGAGTTGCGGAAACCAGTCTTGGGAGAATTAAGTTTTGATAGGGAAAATGACCTCCAAATTCAAAAATTCCAGTTGGGTTGGAAAGTAGACTAATATACCTTTCCAACAAGCCTACTCTTGCCCAATTTGGACACCAGAAAGTGCCTCAAACATCGCTCCAAAGGCGCGTGACCCGTTAGGCAGGGGCGCGCGACCCGTCAGGGAGTTTTTGCCAGATTGCATTGTACAGCCCAGAAAACGCAGTTTTGACCCAGTTTGACTTTTTTGGGTGGAATATGATTATCTTTGATGTAATTATTGTAACTCTAAGACACTTTTACTCTTGTTTAACACTTCTAGAAGATTCATTCATGTAAAGGGTAAATATTTAATGAATGGATTGGTTTCCTAGCTTATAGAGGCAAGTTGTTTTGACTGCCTAGATTGTAGTGCTTAGTTTAGAAGTGGTTGAAACAGCTCCTAGGATAGTGAGCTCGACCCATGGAGGCAGGTAAAGAGGTTAGATCATCTATATTATGTACTTTCTTGCTCATTTTCATGGTTGGACTCTTGAGGGAGAAGCTATCATTGTATTATTTCACTTGTATCTCTGCAATTTTTGGCTAAGGAAGACCAGGGTTTTGCAGTCCTTTTTGGGATTCTTGTGGTTTCATGTATTGATGGAGTGCTTCTTAATGTTCTTGTAAGTGTGTTATGTGATTCATCTCCTTTCTTTCCTTCTGCATATTAAACAAATGAAGTGTTAAAGTAAGAATTCGTGCTTGCCATGCTCTGCTTTTAAATTTGTTTAATTTCTATGTTTTCTACTGTTTAAGGAGAATTCAAAGTGTTATTTTCTCTCCTTAGCTCCTCACCGGTCTTTTCCATCCACTCACCTCAATCAAAGGCATCAATACGGTCTCCTACCTCACCCCAAAGAACTCCCTGCAGAAACTGTGTCCAATCCCCGCACCCAAAATTGCCCTCTCCTCAATTTGCCACCAAAAAACCCTAAAAACCCTAAATAAAACTCTTTGATCAGTTTACTAGCCTAATATCAGTGTTACCCTATTGTTCATCTCATCTATTGAAAATTTTACGAGACAGACCGGAGAGAGCCTTCTCCTGCCCCGTAGGGCTAGCTACGAGGCTAAATGATTTGATGTTTCCTTGAGGTTTACCTTTCTCAGCCTGAGGTGAAATTTCAAGCGCTAACATGCTCTATGCTCTTTTCTGAAAGAACGCCATCTCTCTTTCCTTAGTAGCTAGGATTTTCATTGCACAAAGAAGATAAAACGACTGTTTATCATCTTAGATTGCATTTTAGGAATTGTACATCTACATCACAAGGTGAACCTGAAAGGAAAATTTCTTAAGCAAGATCAACTATAAAATAAATTTAATGAATCTAACAACTTTTTGGAACCTAACACACAACTTCTAGAAGTCTAGGCTGGAGACGTATTCCGGTGTCGTAAAGCCTGGTAACTGTTGTTTTCACTGTTGGTTTGGTGATTCCTCCACTTTGAGACGATAAGTGCCAGTACGGACTTGTGCTCCCACGTACCGTCGAGTATATTTTGGGAGACCACAATAGGCTTAATCCTTTATCCATAGGAAGCCGTGTTTGCCGCCCTATCAATCGCAATGCACTGAACACAGCATTCGGGAAGATTGACTGCCATACCGTAAAAAGTATTCTATAGTTTTGTGATTGATTTGGTAATCCCTTTGTCTAGATTTCCAGAGCAGTCCCTTTCGTTCCTTTTCAGACTCTCTACGGAAAAGGTCCATCTGAGCACTTGTCACTTCAGGCTCATTAAAAATCGAAGGCAACTAGAGTCATCTTTTGTTTTTTCTCGACTCTTTAAAATTGAAAAAACAAGTTGTGTCAAAGCATCTAAAATTTATTTTAAATGGAATAATTATCACCTTTCCTACGTTGGTCTTAGGTTGAGGAAAATGGAGTCCACCAACCAAGGAGTTCCCCTTGGAGGAAATCCTAGTCCCTTCTCCTCTTGGGGAGATGTTGGTGCACCCCATATGGCCACATTGTCACTTCCAGGATTGACAATTGGTTTGCCCGTATGGCTTTTCTCAACCTCCGTCATTCAAAACACCGTGATTCCTGAACAATTGAGTCAGCAACTAGACAATTCCAGAGTTACCCCCCAACCCTCTACTTCATCCAATTCTTCCTCTCCTCCTTCCTCTTCGCTTGATGGGGCTGGTAAAGACAAAAATCAAGTACCTGAGAAGAAGAAGGAAAATAAGAAGAAGGAGCCAAAGGCGAAAAGGGGTAACCAAGCGTCGTCTAGCGAAAATCCACACACTGCACCGACCAGGCCTAAATCGCCATGTGTCATTTGCAAAGGAGACCACTTTCATAGAGATTGTCCTTGCATCCCTCGAATCTTAAGGGACTGGTCTCCTCATTTGCACAACCCGGTGTCGTCAACCTCTGATGATCATGTTGAAAATACACCGTCAACTAGTGAAAGTGAAGCCCTTGGACAAAAAGGAAAAAGCAAATTTCCTTGTAAACTGTGTGAAGGCAATCATGATGTACACTGCTGTCCCTTCTTAGACGAGGCTAAAAGAGTTTTGGACGATCGTCCGGTTTCGCCGTTACGACTCCCTCCTGGATATAAGAAACTCTTGCCGAGTCCGTCACTAGTTGAAAATCCGGCTAACCCGCCCAGGTGGTCGACCGAAGTATCTATCACTGAAGAAAAACCATCTGAATCCATACCAGACAAGAGTCAAAAGGTCGAGGCGGCAGTTGACCCGGTCTTGCCTTCAGAGGTTCCATATTAAGATGATACAGTCACCGAAGAGAACAAGGATGACACCGTCCAAATTATTTTCGTAAGCACAGACTCCGATGAACATGGGGGCAATTTACCCATTCCTTTACCGCAGGAAGGAAGTTTGTCAGAGTCGTACCCGGCCGTCTATTCGGTCCCACCTCCAAGCAACCTAGTTGTTTCCTTTGACTAGTATCTACTAGGCAAACCTCGTTTACCAGCTAGTGTACCATTCTGAATCATTGCTCAAATATATAGAATGGTTATGGCTGGTACCATCATAGATGAAGGGGCTTCTGTGAGTATCCTTTCCTCGAATGCTTGGAAAGTGCTTGGTTCGCCATCGCTTTTGCCTGAGATGAGAAATCTAACAGGCTTTGACAAAGGAACTAGTCGACCGTTAGGGATCCTTCCCAATGTGCCCATAACATTGAGAGGGAAAATCATTCACATGAACGTAATGGTAGTCCAAGGACCCCTGGATTATAATCTACTCCTTGGGCGAGACTATATTTATTGCATGGGAGCAATTGTCTCCTCACTCTTTAGAGTAATGTGTTTTCCGCACGAAGGAAGAGTGGTCAAGCTCGTAGACCAGCTTTCATTCCTCGGTTCACGCATAGCAAATAGTCATATACCATCCCTGAATGGTCTTTTCACGCAAGGAATGTCTCATCAATCCCCAGTCCATCCACCTGATGAGCACGAGTGGTTCGGGGGACATGACTGAAACCCAGGGGCCATGCACCCTGGTCTGCTTCGGCAGGAAAACTTCAGGTATATCATAGGTTTCCACGAAGGATATATGACTAGTCTGACACTCCCGTCCGCAATTGGAAAAGGGGGTTAGACTAGAATAAGATTCCATCGTCAAAGTTATGTGAGTGGTGGCGTCTGCGCCACTCGCCTTTGTCTATTTCGATAGACATCGCCGAAGAAGTGTTTTGTTTGTGGTACAAATAGAACAATCTTTGGTAACCTGAAAGAGGTAGGCCTTTTTGGCAAAAAAAATGTTTTGTCCGCAAAATTGCGGGGTAACCTTGAAACTCTATGTCTCTATACCTGGGGGCATGCAAACCTTTTGGCATGCAAGCGAAGAGCAACCATTTATTTTTTTAAATTTGTAGGTCCTCTAACCCTTTAAACTCGTAGGATCGGTCATTTCCTAACTTGCATAAAGAAAGGATGTGTGGCAAAACTTTGAAATAATGTCGTTTTTATATATGAGACATTCTTATTATACGACTGGATTTATCGAGCAGTTTTAACGCGGACTTCATGCTCGTTAAAAAATAAACATAAGCAATGAGCAAATGTTTCCCCCAACGTTTAAGATCATTAAAAAATGAACCAATTTCCGGTAAATAACCATCGTGAATGTAGTACTTCAGCCTTTGAAGCCTTGGTCATGTTCTCATCATCACCTCCACTTTGTATTGGCCGATAATTCACCTCCACTTGATTGTTTACCCCTTTTGAGGAACAGCTGTGAAGAGTGATTCTATTAGCCATCCTTGTAACACTGCCATGATTGGGAAATTCCAAACCTTACCTGAAATCAGCTGCTACCCGAATTTATCACTCGTTCCTCAAAAAACGAGTCTCCTTTAAGCTCTTTTTAGCTAACTCGTAAAATATGAAAAGATTGTGGATCCATTGGCCTCTCCAGCTCATTAAAGTGACCGGAAGTGCTATCCCTCCTTTAGATTTTAATCTTTTTGGACCTGAGGTATTATTACACAAAAAGATCGAGCGCTTGTTTTGTTCGGCTCGTTAAAGGTACCGAAAGTTCATCCCTTCTGTATTGTTTTATACTTTTTCGGACTTAAGGGATTAGATGACGAAAAAGGATTTTTGGAGTTTCCTTTACGTCCCTTTTTAGACTCTCTAAAATTGAAAAGGACCAAGTTATATTTTTCATTAAACTCGTTAAAACCTAATAGCGACAAACTTGTCCATAATAGACAAGAACGAGTTTCACTATCGCTAGGCTCTTTAAAACATAGCGATGGGTTTTCCTGAAGGGAAAATTATAGAACAAGCATATGTTATCCTCCTCAAGCTTGACAAAAATAAAGAGGTACTGGTCAGCAATGACTGGGGAAAAATTGGGAAGAAAACTTGAAGAAACTTTGTTGGTAGCAAGTTGCTCTTGAACATGACACTTTCACTCCGCATCCAAGTCGGGTTGGGTTGTTTCATCACCATGGTCACATCACACCATCCACATTTGGGGTTAATGCTACCAATCCATCATGTCAGTGTCGCCGATATGTTCAAGAGAAGTCACTCAGAGAATTCACCTGTGTCTCACCCGCTGCAATACATTTACGCTCCATTCTTTCATGACCGCCACCCTGAACCTTATATCACCAGATCGTTTTCACCTCCATTAAAATCATTTGCTCTGTTCCGTGTCATTGATGTGGGATTCATTAAGGCCCTCCTATGACGGATCGCTTCTTGTCGACATCAGCTCATTATCCAAGAAGTCGATCTAGGAACACCCCTTTCAGTACTTTGAAGCTTGCATGCCTCAATGGCAAGTTTCTCACTTCCGGCGACAGGTTTACATCAATGGCCTTCGACCGAAAGATTTTGCGTGGTGTTCAACGCCAAGTCCCTTATTCACACCACGTGAATTGTACTGCAGTACCTTGAGGATCATTATCATTATCGGTGATTCCTCTCGCGCCTGTTAACAGCTTACATCATTGGCTGGTAATCAGGCGATGTCTTTCCATGTTCGACTCCAGAACATCTCTCACATGGATCGACTTGTACTTTGAGTGAAGATCAAACGATATTGAAGACCCCGGATCTAGTTTCAACCATCTGGGCTGCGATATATATTCAGGAAAATAAAGACATAAAATGTACATCATTGTTGCACAGATAATCATCCAATCTAAGGGATGATGGCTCTACCAGAATCATCAGTCTACACTCAGACGATTGTCTGTCCTATGCACATGAAAATGAATTTATAAAGCTGAGCATGGGAATGCCCGCCTCAGCCAGATCATGAAAATATTATGAAGATAATGTATTGTATTGTATCTTATTACAGGTCTCCTTCCAGCTTGAAAGAACTTTGGGTCCTCATGATAAAGCATTTCACCCGACATCAAAAAGATTAACGACCTCATGCTTTAGGGGGCAACTGTTATAGACATTTTTGGTCACTGCAACCCCAA
Organism: Pinus tabuliformis; assembly: GCA_031772625.1. Lineage (NCBI taxonomy): Eukaryota > Viridiplantae > Streptophyta > Pinopsida > Pinales > Pinaceae > Pinus > Pinus tabuliformis. The sequence goes on from CM062813.1 coordinate 1,176,365,938, forward strand.
GCATAAAATTTCCATAAACCAAGGGCTCCTAAGTCCCTAAAGGTGTTGTTCTAACCCCTAAAAGAACAAGTTAAACCGATTACAGCTTCTCCCAGAAGTTCTCCATGAAAAACTACTCAGAACTGGTCAAAACTGGACCATTTCACCTGCTCCATAGGCAAAGTGCATTGCATCCCACCTAAATACACACAGTAGGTGCATTGCATTTCAAAAATCCCTTCTATGGGGTGCGATGGGCGAGAAGAGACAAATGGCAGGGTCAATCCGCAAGGTGGAGAAGCATGGAATCTTCCAGAAACTTCTCCTGTGACACTTGCCTCTCTGAATTTGACCAGGGATGAGTAAGAGATCATCAATCACCAAGTGGAATCAAGAACTATCAGAGTGAAGACACTAATCAAATCACAAGCTGACTCATCTTCCTTGCATACCTCTATATATGGATCCCTCATCCCAGAGATCCAGAGGCTGGAATTTTGCATCTTGTAAGGAATTGTTGTTGGTTTCTTGAGGCAAAATCATAGTGTTGGTTGATCTAAGCTTTTCATGAGGTGAAGAAGGGCTTCTTGCTGAGAGGATGATGCTGGGTCATAACAATTGGTTGTAACTCTCTTGGCTCTTTCTTGATTATCAATAAAGCTATTCAAGTTTTCCTCCATACTCTTGTGTGATTCATGTTTTATGCATTTGTATGGTCAATTTACATCTGATCCTAGATTGTTTATGATAATAGATCCATGTTCTCATATAGTGTTATGCTGCTTTGATTCTCCAGGTACTCTGTGAAGCTGGGTATACAAGAAAGCAAGTAGCAAAGGACTATCAGAAGGGAGAGGAATCGAGCAAAGAACCAAGCGCAAGACAGAGGTTGGTCTCCTTTATTCTTCTCTCATCTATCTTTCATAAAGGAAAACGAAAGTAGTTTTACTTTGTTTGTTTCTAAGGTTGCTACCAGCCTTAGTGGGATTAGCAGTTCTGCATAGACACTATTCCCGGTAACAATACCTCACATATCGCAGCCTGTTAAGATGAAGCAAGTTAATATTGGTTTAAAAGCGGAGCCCAAGTTTGTGCACATCAGTGATTACGGGAATGAGGATACAGTAGGAAAGGTTGTTGAATTACTGCATGAGTATTAAGATCTATTTCGAAAAAAAATCGGAGCTGAAAGGCATTTTAGGCGATCTAGGCATAAACAAGATCACTTTGAAGCTAAACGTGAAACCTATAAAACATTAACCATGTAGGCTAAACCCAAAATACAAGGAAAAGGTGAAGCAGGAGCTTGATAAGATGCTTGCAGCCGGAATAATTGAACCTATGTAAGAATCTGAATGGGTAAGCCCAATGGAAGTGCAGGAGAAATAGAATAAGGGAGAAATAAGGATTTGTGTTGATTTAAGAAATTTGAACAATGCACGTGTACATGATCCATTTCCAATATTGTTCACTGATGAAGTTTTAGATAATGTTAGAGGACATAAGGCCTACTCCTTCACAGATGGGTTTTTAGGGTACGATCAGATCAAGATCGTGCCAGAGGATAGGAGTAAGACCACTTTTGCTACTGAATGGGGATTGTTTCAATATACACTCATGTCGTTTGGGCTGAAGAATGCACCTGCGATATTCTCTAGGGTGGTCATTGCAGTGTTTAAGGAATTCATCCACAAATTTATGGAGGTTTACTTTGATGACTGGACAGTCTTTGGACTGGTAAAGAAGCATGTTTTGAGTCTACGCTTGATGTTAGATACCTGCAGAAAATATCAGATTTCATTGAATCTGAAGAAGTGCATTTTTTGTGTACCATATGGGATATTATTGGGACATGTTGTTTGCAAACAAGGGTTGATGGTGGACCCTACCAAAATTGTTGTTATTATCAATTTGGATCCACCGAGGAACATAAAGCAGCTACGCGCGACTCTAGGACATACTGGTTACTATCAGAAGTTCATAAAGGCTTATGCACAAATCACTGCACCAATAGAAAAGTTACTAAAGAAAGATGCTACCTTTTGTTGGGACGATGAATGTTAGAGGAGCCTCAACATCTTAAAGGAAAAAATGGTCACTGCGTTGATTCTGGTGTTTCTAGATTGGAAGAAGGAATTTCACATCCATGTAGATGCGTCGTGCATAGCTTTGGGGGTTGTCTTAGCGCAACCAGGAGAAGGGGATCTTGATCACCCCATCACATTTGCGAGTCAAAATTTATCTAACGAAAAAAAAAATATTCCACAATGGAATGACAGGGCTTGGCTATGGTGTACGTGCTACAAAAATTCAAATATTACTTATTAAGTACACACTTCAAGATGTTCATGTACCATTTTGTGCTAAAGTACTTGGTGAACAACCCTGTGTTGGGGGGCAATATCTACAGGTGGCTATTGTTGTTCCAAGAGTACAATTTTAAGGTCATAGCCAAGCCAGGACAATTGAACGCTGGGCCAGATCACTCCTCTAGAATTTAGAATGGTGAAGAACCAACAAACATTGAAGAAGGACTACTTGATGAGCATATTTTTGCAGTAAGGGTTGTTGATTATCATTTTCTGATATCATCCACTTTTTTTCTATTAGAATAGCCCCTACGGAGTATACAACTCAACAAAAGAAAGAATTTGTATGTCGAGCTGCCAATTTTTCTCTAATTGTTGGACATTTGTATAAAATGGGCCTCGACGAGATATTGCGCAGATATGTCCCTTAGCACAAATGACACAATATTTTGGCAAAATCACATGATCGTGTCACGAGAGGACACTATTCAAGTAAGGCCACTGCGCAGAATATTTTAAGAGTGGGACTATGGTGGCCCATGGTGCACAAGGATTCCAAAGAATATTGTGGTGCTTGCGATGTCTTCCAGAGGACCGGAAGACCGTCGAGAAGGGATGAGTTTTCATTGAATCCACAAGTCACCTTGAAGGCCTTTGATAAGTGGGTGATTGACTTTGTTGGACCGATCAATCCACTGAGAAAGAAGACTGGTGCAAGATACATTATTACTGCGATGTATTATCTGACCAGGTGGGTTGAAGCTCAACTGGTAAAGGATTGCAGTGCAGACACTATTGTGCACTTCATATTTGAGTATATATTGTTGTGGTTTGGATGCCCAAATATCCTGATGAGCAACAGAGGTTTGTGTTTCTTGCACAGCACTATTGAATCACTAACGGAGGAGTTTCAATTACATCATCAAAAAAGCATGCCTTATCATCCCCAAGTGAATGGCATGGTTGCGGCATTCAACAAAATTTTGGAGAACGCTCTGACTAAAGTATGCAACATCAACAAGAATGATTGGAATGTTCGTATACCAGTATTTTTATGGGCATACAGGACTACTTGCAATAAGTTGACAGGATAGACTCTGTTTAGACTAGTGTATGGATAGGAAGTTGTAATGCCTATGGAGTACCCAGTCTTCGAATTGTGACCATTATAGATATGGTTGACAACGATATTATGGAGGATAGATTGGAAGAACTTCTTGTGTTGGAAGAAGATTGACTTCTTGCAGGATTTCACCAACAAGTACAAAAATCCCGAGAAAAGGCATGGCATGATCGACATATTAAGTAGAGAACTTTTAAGAATGGAGACTTAGTTTTGTTGTATGACAGTAAGTTTGTGAAGTTCCCTGGTAAGTTCAAGATGCATTGGCTAAGACCATACGTTATCAGGGATATCTTAGATGGTGGTGCAGTTCAGCTCACAAAGCTTAATGGAGAATTATTTGTTGGACAAGTAAATGGGAGTAGGTTGAAGTTCTATAGGGATAATTTCGTCCCTGGGACTACACAATGACTATATGAACGAAGGAAAGTCTTAGTGCTACAGGAATTTGGAAGGAATTGCACAACTATAAAGTACTCTGCCAAAGAAGGACTTTGTGAAGAGGGAGGGTTGCGTGGTATTCAAGAGGATGGCGCAAATGGAGGAAACTACGATGAAGAAGGGGTAACTGCGTTGCAGGGAAGGGTATGATGCAATTCATCTAGAATATGACTATTTGGGTTGCTACAGTTGACTTGACAGAGAAATTATTGTTAAAGGGAGTAGGGGAAAGATATTTAAGGAGCATATTTGGGAAAATATGCCACTAAATTTGCATTTATGGGGAGAATCTGAAGGAGATCGAGGAGTTTGAATTTGAAAATAGTTATAAATATGGCACCCCACTCGACATTCAGACACTTTCTTGTTGAGAATTTGAAGTGTGATTTTTTTCCTAAGTGTGAATCGAGCGTTCTGTTGCATGTCTGGTTGGAGTTGTGAGGAGATTGAGCAAGAGTTTCTTAGGCAAGGGCTGGGATCCATTATGACTGTTACACCACTAGTGCATAACTACACCAATATCATTGAGGACAAAGCCTACTGCTAAAAAAATCCTCCAGTTAGGTAATCACCTAGGAAAATCCCCATGGAACAATGCTCTAAGGAGAGAATGGATAAGTTGAAGCAACCGATGGAGCCCAAATATTTGGATGAGGAAGAAGTGGCTGACGAAATAGAGGATATCAATGCAGACGAGGTAGAAATATCTCCAAGTTTCCACCCTATATGTCGTCGCAGAAGCCAACCTCAAAGGTGACCAAGGACCCCGATGCTATAAAATTTAAGGTCTTTACAGCCATGTTACTGGAGGAAGTGCCAATTGAGGGAGGCTTGTTGGCCAGGATTCCACAACTATGCATGGAGGGCTGGGATCTTAAATATCATAGAAAATATCCCCAGTTCAAGCCCAACAAGTATCTAAAGTCAATTTACTATGAAGAAATTGGAGTCACAAGGGTCGAACCACTGTTGTGGGAAGCAGGAAATCAACGCGCTAGGTTGTTGAATATATTGTATATTCCACAGTTTGGGTGCAGTAACATAAATACAATATGTGTGTGTCGGCTGTTGGCATTAGTGCATGATGGTTGTCTATGGCTCAAGATGAAGATCCCCATTGATGATATGTTAATTAGAAGGATCATTGCGCTGCCTTACTAAGGAGAAAACCATGCCAATGCATTTATTGGGAAGTCTTAGGAGAAAAATTTGGCTGATTAGATGAAGAACAACTATGGTTTAGTTAAGAAATCTCGGGGATATGCCATTAACTCTATTAGTGATCCGGTTGTACATTTTGTTGCACACATTTTGGCTAGAAAAATAATGAGAAAGTGTTGGACAAACGAAGCGCTAAACCCCGTTGTATCTTTGGTTACGCAGTGAAACAATGGGATCCATTTTAACTGGGCAGGGTATTTATGTCAGGAATTTTTGGATGAATATCGAGAAGCGCAAGAAGACGGGAAGAAATTCCACTATGTGTGGTTATTTCTCTTAATCGCACTGACAGCATGGAGAACATCAGAAGAGTCATAATTCCCCACTATGGACCCTGATGTGTGTGAGGCTGCGAAGTATGCCTCACTGTGGGCATATAAGGAACCGACTCGGGTTACAAAGAACAAATTATTCTAGGTCTTATTTGAGATGGATATGCACACAGTGATCATCTAGAAGCCACAACTATCACCAAGTTTGTTTCAAGAATATCGTAGCATTGCTAACTTTAAAGCAGATTTTCACCATGTATATATCTGCATGAAGAAATATTTAGAGGAGGTATGGTATGAGATACCATACTTAGTTACTGAGGAGGACATCTTGCTAATAATAAGAAAGTGGTCTATTAATTGGCTCACTCCAACTATAGAAGAGCCAGAGCAGATAGGCACAAGTAAGACAAAGCAATCCACTGAAGGTGTGTAGACCAAAAATCTAGTGGCAAAGGAGGATAAAAGGAAGGTGCCTCAGAAGGTCGCAATTGACCTTGAGAAGAACACCACATACGAAACAGAGCGTGAAGTTGCATAAGAGGAACTAGTCACCAATGAGGGTGATCAGGGTGGTGAAGACCCTTTCGTGGACATGGAGGATTTCGATTCCCCATTTATAGTGAAAAGGCAGAAGAAGAAAAGTGTTGGAGGCACATGGAAGAAGCAGAAGTCAGATAGATCCATTGGCACAGAGCTGATGGTCTTCACTGAGGGGGACCTCGACGAAATAGGAAACACAGTCTGAGTTGTGACGGAGGACTTCTAGGGAAACATTGAAGACCAGTACAAAGTGGTGTTGATAGAGGTCCAACAAGGCCTCAAGAAGATGGAAGTTTAGGCGAGCATGGTTCAAGCGAGTGTGACTCAAGCGAGCGTGGGTCAAGCAAGAGTGGAAAAATTTAGTACCACTACATAAATCACATCCGAGCTCCCGGTTGTGAAATTAATAGGGGGATCTCTACATTTTGAGACAGTTGAAGACTAGGAGTGCACGCAGCAGTGAAAAAATCTGAGTCTCAACCTTATGGCACTCCCCATTCAGACATTGCACGAGTTACATCAGGGAGTCTCTGATGAACTAAAGATATGGGAGAATCGAGCTCTATTTTTCATAAAGTAAGTGAAAAGAAACAACCAAAAAATGTTTGAAGGTAAGAATAAAGCAATCCAGGACCTTGACGAGGCAGTTGCACGCAGAAACAGCTAGAAGAGGCTATTACTAAATCTTGCAATGAGCTTCTAGAGCTACACATCCATACAAAGGTAGCCTCAGAAGAGAAGCTTAAAAAGCTTGCAGCAGTAGTCAAGGAATCAAAGGAAGAGGTGGACAAAGTCATATTTGAGATGTAGATGCAGATTACAGAACTCCAAATGAAGTTGTCGCATACCACACAACCTGAAGTTCGAGAGCAGCGTGAAGCTGCAATAAAGCCGAAATGGAAAAAATTGTCACTACAATCAAGGACTATGGTCATATTTCTTAGGATAAAATGGAGATATGGGCCTCGCTGCAGGAGGACCCACATGTGCAGCATATCAAGGCAGAAATTCGAGACAAACAACTATAGTTCGATGAGCTCAAAGAAACGGTGCGAACCTTAGCACCTATGCAACGGTTTGCCCATCTTCAGGAGGGAATGCTTCTACAGGGAGAAATTAATGAGTTGTGGAAAAAGGCATAGATAATCTTCGTGTGGATGAAGCCTTGGGTAGATGGGGCCCGTCAACTCTAACAGACAGTGGAGAGAAAGTTGAAGAGCATGCAGCAGACTCATCGAACAATCATTCTAGCGACAGAAGGGACGATGACAGAGAAGATCATAGAGGACATTCGACAGGCTGCAATGCAGTGCATAGAGACACTTCATCAATTGAAGTTGGCATACAACGACCTCAAAGAAAATGTTTAGGACGTATTGGCTAAGTGACTTGAGGACGTGTCACATCTTTGTGTTGGGGGCCTATTGGGTAGGGGTCCCATAGGTCCAAGTTTTGTCTAAGTCATGTAAAGTCTCTGCATTTTGAGGAGAGGGGTGAAATTCCTGCAAAGTTCTAGGAGTCAAAGGTGCTTTAGTGTGGGTCAAATCCCATTATATTGTAAAGGGATGGGATAAATTCGACTATTTTGAGCTCCGCCCATGGTTTACGGACCATGGTATTGTAAGGGAAAAGGATATATAAAGGGTTGTCTTAGTGAGTCAAAGGGAATAATTCATGTAATGTTATGATTTTGAGTATGTAATTGTGATATATTTCTGTATTTGGGTAAAGGGGAAGGCTCCTACAGTTGTGTGCGTGGAGGACTTGGTAATTCTGCAGTTGTGTGCGCAGGGTCAAAAAGATTGTATTAGTGAAGATTTGAAATAATAAAGAAGAATTTGGAATGGATCTGTGTATTTTTATATGTTTGTGTATTTTTTGTATTTCTTCCTGATTAGGGTTCACTTTTGTAAATTTCTTCTTTAATTTCATCACGAAGGTTCAAATATTGTTTTATATGATGAATAATGCATGTTATACTAGTTATGCACAGCTTGTAGGTATGTTAAGTAAGAAACTCCCTACGACTGTAACAATAAGGTTAACAAGTCATGAAGGTTGGATTAAACCATAAACTAAAAGAAACCTTACGAACACATTGCATAGCCCCTCTGGATGCAGAAACCTAGTTCTAGCATCCCCCAATATTGCCTCGGGTGAGACTGTGGTCTGCGTTATGCAGATCGTTGCCGAAAGGGCCGGTAGTATAGGGTTTTGTTGGTTAGTGTAGACTAACTCCAAATTTGGGTCTAAAAATCTGAAACCAACACATTTAAAACCTTTTACCTAACCCTAATTTTATGCAATGTTTCACTTTATGACTTGACCTATAGCAAAAAATTGGGTAGCGCTACGAAATGTTTTCGTAGCACTTTTTCAAAAAATTCAAAACTCAATTTTTGACCTGTTAAGTCATCTTTTCTTAGCACCCAAGTGTTGGTTTATCAAATAATGGTCCCCCCTGATGATGATGTGACATTTTCCACTAGTTTTGAGCCCATTTGATCCTTTTTAAACCAAACCCTAGTTTACTTTGTTTTGCTTAAAAACAGTTTTCCAACAAACCCAGATTTGTTGTTTTCTAGTGCAGAAATAGGGTTAGCTGTTTTGAAATCCCTTGCTAAGTTATTTCAAGGTCAATGAAGGTTTTGCATGTCTTGGAGCTTTGAAAAATGGGTTGGTTTGGTCATGTGAAGAGGTTCAAACCTGATGGAGTGTACTTTGAAGTATTCCCTAAATTGCTTGATATTTTCATAAGTGCAGGTTGTGAACCATTCTCTCAGTGTTTTAATGGTTACAACCTCAGTTGGTGCCATGCTTTTGTCTTCTATTTCGATGGTAATATAGCTAGAATCAATAAATTACAATTCATGGTTACAGAAGACTAGATTTCTAAAGCAACGAGTTTGTTAGGAGAAGGTTAAAGGTGGTTCAAGCAGAGGTTGTTTAATGTAGATTTGAATTTCTTCTTGAAAGAAGACTGCCAAAATCAAGGCTGGGATGCAGGGATCCTCCAAAGAAAATTGAAACATCGATGGGCTAATACACTTGGAACTGTCGAACTTTTCTTCATTTGTGAAGGTAGGTATTCCAAATCTTACCTATATCACATGAGGTTTCTTTGTCACTTAGAAAGTTTTAGGAAAATGAATTTGCCATACTTCCTACATTAAAATTTGTTGAAAATGTGCACTAAGGCAAGGAAGAGACCTAAATTACAAGCTCGTGATATTTTTCATCATAGTCTCTTTAAGATTTTATATACCCATGAGTTGAATAAGAGGAAAAATTAAGGCAAATGAGATAAAGGAACCCAAACCCACCTGTACCTTGAAGATAAAAAAGAGTACAAAACAAAGTTTCTCCTCAAGTTGTAACTCATGATACCAAAGGAGAATCTATCCAACCTTAGGTTGAAAGGCATGAGGAGGTCCCTGTAAAAATGCTAGAGGTTGAGGTTTATAAAGGAAGGACAATAAGCCAACAGAGAAAGTTAGTAGAGGAGGAGGAAATAAAACAAGAAATCTCAAAGAGAAAAAAGGGTAAACAAAAAATTAACACATAACATGAGGAAGCTAAGACAATTAGGGTCTTGGAGGAGGACGCGAAGGCAATACTGAGAGCTAGGGTTTGCAACAGAAGATCAGGGTTGGGCACCATGGAGAGACGAGACAGAGGGGAGTTCCACTCCCTCCTATAGTCAGGCAGTATCTAATACATTCAAGAAACCTCTGGAGGTGGAAACAGGGGTTGCAAAAGAAGGGAAACATGAAAACAAAGGCACACAGGGGCAAGAAAATACGCAAGAAGAAGCCAGTAGAGAAAAATGAATAGAAGGAGAGAATCAGAAAGCTGACACCAGAAAGCAGACTGGACCTTGTAATCCTGGGGCTACCATCATACCCCGAGTGGTGTTAAGTGATCCAGTGCTACAGGCACATCGGGAACACATGGCGACTTATGCAGACATTTGTAAATTCATGGGGTTATGACCTATAGAGAAGGCTTTACAGGCTTGGATGAAGAATCATTGGAAACCTAAGGGGGATAAAGCTCTGCACCTTGGATCCGAGGGTTTCTTCATTGTAGTTTTTGCAAACATTGAGGATAAAGACAAAGTGTTTGAAGGAAGGCCCTACTTCTATGCAACTGCAAGCCTCTATATGCAGCCTTGGATAATGAATTTTGTCCCAGAGCGTGAGACATTCACATTGGTCCTGGTGTGGGTAAGGCTCTACTCCCTACCACTAGATTATTGGCAGCCAGAATCATTGAAATCAATAGGAAATAAACTAGGGCATTTTGTTAAAATATCAGAGGCCACTATGCGGGGGAAGTAAACATCCTTTGCCCATATATGTGTAGAAATGGACCTCTCTGGAGCTCTACCAGATGAAGTAATTCTGGAAGTCTTTGATGAAGAATGGGTGCAAGCGGTGGACTATGAGCATGTCCCTTTCAGATGTCGCAAATGCCATGAACATGGGCATCTATTCAGAGATTTCCCCTTAAACAAAATCAAAAACAGGACTAAAGCTACCTCAGGGAAAGAAACTGAAAGCTTTAACAAAGTGGGGAATAAAGGTAAAGGAGTGAGAAGGTACCAAAAAAAAATCAATGAGGAAAAGCAGCAGAATCAGAATAGGTACAAGGTATTAGAAAAAGAAGAGGAGCAAGATAAGCGAAACAGGCTCTGGAGGACAGCCCTGTAGAGAAGGAAAAGGAGGATAGCATGGAGGAAACATATGAAAACAACCAGCAAAAGGAGGATTTGTTGAACACTATGGAACTGGACAGGGACCAAGAGATGACCCTAGCGAGGTGGGAACAGAGGATCATGAACTGCAAGATATTCTTGAAAGGGAGCATCTAGATCTAGAAAAGTTTTTGGAGCAAGGAACTACCAAAGGAATGGATTCGCTACCACAAGATGATTTCAATAGAGTACAATAGTTATTCCTATGGAGAACCCAGGCGAAAGGTCCGCGAGTCAAAAGAAACCATGATAGTCAGAACAACGAAGGGGTGAAAACAATGAAGGCAACATCGGGACTAGCTCCTAGGAACCCAGGCAGGAAAAGAGGTAGGAAAAAACAGAATGAGTTGCTGCTAGAGTGTGGAAAACTTATGATTGATTCAGGTAAGATGAAAGACCTAACTAGTTACTCATTTACAAATCTTTCTTAATGAAGCTCACAAAATGGAATATCAGGGGTCTAGGAAGTAGAAAGAAACAAAGAAATCTCAGCAATAGAATGAAAGAGGAAAAACTAGACATGATTTTCAGCCAAGAAACAAAATGTCCAGTTGGAAAAATAAGAGAAATACACAAAAAATGGCTAATTAAATATGAATATCTAGAAGTTAAAGTAAATAAAACAACAGGAGGAATTCTTACACTTTGGAACCCTCTGAAACTAGGAATCATTGATGTTGAAGCATCCAAAAACTACCTTTCAATGGTTATTCAACCTTTGGGGGACAAGGAAGTTTATTTGACCACAAATGTTTATGGTCCACAGAAGCCTGAAGACAAACTCAGGCTTCTTACCTCACTTGAGGATCTAAGAAACAAACATTCGGACATCCCCTAGATTTTGGGAGGGGACTTTAATATGATCAGATCCCTTTCGGAAAAAAAAGAAGGTGGAACTAGATCACTAGGCAGAGATTCCATAGAATTTCAGAATTTTATAAATAATATGAGGCTAGTAGACATAGAGACAAGTAATGGAATCTTTACTTGGAATAATAAAAGGGGAGGAGAGTCCCAGGTGGCTTCAAAACTCGACAGATTTATCATCTCGGAGGACCTTATCCTCACAGACCTTGACCTGTCAGCAAGGATACTCCCTTTTGGTGGCTCAGATCATTGGCTTGTTCAACTTGAAGCGTCCTTTATAGGAACTCCAAGAAACAAACCTTTCAAGTTTGAAAACATTTGGCTCACCCATCCGGACTTTATCAGCAATATTGAAAAATGGTGGACAGAGGATATGTGTATTCAAGGCACTAAAATGTTCCTCCTGCATAAAGATTGAAACATATCAAACTCATGCTTAAATATTGGAATAAGAATGAATTTGGCAATATTTTTGAAGCCAAAAAAGTTATTGAACAGAGGCTACATGAGATTAACTAGATCCTCATCACAGATGGCTTCAACGAGGGAAGAAAGAAACAAGCTGAACACCATCAATAGGAATGGGAGGAATTATGCAAGTAAGAGGAGATATTCTGGAAATAGAAATCAAGGGTACAATGGTTAAAAGAAGGAGAAAGGAACACAAGGTTTTTTCACAAATCCACTATGGATCACAGGTCTCATAACAGGATCTCAGTCATTAAATATGCTCAAGGAAAGCAACTCAATACCCACAAAGAAATAGAAGCAGCACTGGTTCAACACTTCCAAGGCATTGCCGAGGAACCTCTATTAGATAGATCACAATTCATCAATGACTTTACAAAGCACATTCCTAAGCTTGTGACAAAAGAAGACAATTACAATCTAAACAAGCCTACGAATGAAGAGAAGGTCAGTGAAGTCATCAAAGAGATGCAAAATGGGAAGGCGCTTGGTCCAGATGGTTTCAATGTTGACTTCTTCAAAGCATGTTGGGGAATTGTCAAGCGGGATATCCTCGATGTGGTGGATGACTCAAGGAAAAACAGAACTATTTTGAAGGCCCTCAATACCACTTTCATATCCCTGATCCCTAAGCAGGATAATTCTATGACACCAGACAGATACAGACCAATATCATTATGCAATGTGGTGTACAAAATTATTTCCAAAATAATAGCCAACAGGCTTAAGCCCCTTCTTCCTACTCTCATTTCGGCAAAACAAACTAGGTATGTGGAAGGCAAGCAAATTCTTGACAACATCATTCAAGCTCATGAGGTGGTTCACTCACTTAAGAGCAAGAGGTAGGCAGGTATGATTATGAAACTTGACCTAGAAAAGGCTTATGATAAGCTAAGTTGGACTTACATCAGGAGAGTTCTGATAGCTTATGGCTTTGACCATAATTGGGTAAGATGGGTAATGGCCCTTGTAACTACCTCGAGTTTTTCAATCCTGTTAAATGGCTCACCATCCAAACCCTTTAACCCTACAAGAGGTCTCAGACAAGGAGATCCACTCTCACCCTTCCTCTTTATTCTCATGATGGAAGGGCTTGACAAAGCTATCAATTCAGCCAAAGCAGAAGGCAAAATCCAGGGTCTCAAGCTTACCATGAACGGAGATGCTTTAACCCATCAACAATTTGTGGATGATACTATGCTGTAGGGTATACCTACGGTCAGAGAAGAACTAGCTATAAACAAATCTTAAAAGACTTTGCAATGGCAACAGGCATAGAGGTAAGCCTTACCAAATCAAAGATTTTCTTTTTTAACACTGACATTGCTATTCAGAGAAATATATCTAGAATTCTAGGCTTTCAAAGAGACATGTTACCCTCCAAATATCTGGGAGTACCACTAATAGACAAACCCCTGAGCAAGACAGTTTGGGAACCGGTGACTAATAAGCTACAAGACAAAATTCGGAAATGGACAAATAGGTATTTGAACTTAGTAGGTCGGCTAGTGCTCACAAAAGTTGTCCTTCAAACTATCCCAATTTTTATGTCTTCAGCCCTTCTAGTGCTTAAAGGTATCATGCAGCAATGCAGAAATATCCAAAGAGATTTTCTTTGGGGCAAAGGGGAAGAGAAAAGAAAGTGGGCCTTGGTGGCTTGGGAGAAGATTTGTAAACACAAGACACATGGAGGTTTGTGACTAGATGATCTTGAAATGCTAAACAAAGTTTTGAGGGCTAAACTATGGTGGAGATGGCTAAAAAATTCAGCTTCCCCTTGGGCCCAAATTTGGAAACATAAATATGCAATCAATTGGCAAGAAAAGGACCACATTAGAATGTCTGGGCTCATTAAAGGCTCCCACATATGGAACAAATCTTGGGAGAATAGAGCCATTGTGCAGAAACACAGTTTCTGGGAAATAAGAGATGGTAACCTTGCTTGGCTCTAGGAAGATAACTGGCAATAGGAACCTAAACTGTTAAGAGAAGAATTTGTCAATCTCAAGAAAGATACTGACAACAAAGGGTTACATAGGGAAAATAACTTCTGGGATCAGGAACATAGAGAAGAAAAATGGAGATTATGGAAGAACCTGGTTTACAATGATGACTCCCCATTAAAGGCACATGCAGAAGCTTTAATGGACATCTTGGAACAAAGAAATATTTTTACATCAGCAGATTCAGACTAGTTGAGATGGGGCAATAACAATGAAGGTAACTTTAACCTCAAATAGGCCAAGCGCATAGCCTACGGACTTGACTACCCTAACCCTAATGAGGTCTAGAAGGACCTATGGCAGAACCTAAGTTGAATGAAAATCAAACTGTTCATGTGGTTAGTGCAGCATAAAAGTATTATGATCTGGGAAAATCTTAGGAAAAGAGGGGTACACGGTCCATCTAGATTACAGCAATGTGAATTACAAGAAGAAACCACGGATCATCTACTCAACATCTTCCCATTCACTTCCAACTTGTGGGATGGGGTAGCTTCAATATTCAGACAAACAAATAGGAACTTGAGCAGCATTACCAGTACTCTGAAAAATTGGAGGAAAAATTTCTCTAACAATGAAACTATCAACAAAGCTCGGACTTTAGTTCCAGGCTTTCTAATATGGGATGTCTGGAAAGAATGCAACAACAGAATATTCAAGAATAGAAAAGATTCTCCCCAGAACATCATGGCTCAAATTTTAAGACAGCTCAAGGAGACTATAAGGACCCTCATTAAAAACCCCCAGAGGACCAACCTAAATATAAGGATGTATAGATACTATGGCACTTGGGTCTTCAGGGGCTTGCCCTACAGGGCAAAAACTTGAATGTAAGTCATATAATTACTGATAAGGATTTCTGGCAACCACACCCTCAGGGATTTTTAAAATGCAATATAGATGGGGCCTCTAAATGTAACCCGGGTATGGTAGGGTATGGAGGAGTAATAAGAGATGAAAATGGTTACATAAAAACCATATTTCATAGCCATTTGGGTAAAGCCACTAACAATATGGTAGAGCTTATGGCCCTTCAGCAAAGTCTGGAAATATTGAAGGACTTAAATCTTCATAATGCCATAATTGAAGCTGATTCTAAATTCATTATTAATTCGGTCAAGAAAATTTGCTATGGCTCTACTCTAGATAAAGTCTCGAGACACTGATGGCTTCTGCAAGTTTATCAACGAATTCAATCTCACCTACAGAACATGAGAACCCTTAGTTTACTCATGTGCGCCGTACTACCAACAAAGTAGCAGACATTCTTGCTAATGAAGGCGTACGCTGGGCTAAGAGTAATAAAATTTATGATTGGATAGAGACACCCCAAGGCAGATTGAGGGAAGAATGTCTTAGACAGGCCAGCGCGGACAGGGAGCTCTATCAAAACAGGGGAAACTAAAAGGATTTGACTATAGGAAACAAGGGAATTCTGATTTTTTATGGTGAAGCAGTGCATGGATAACAGGTCTTCGGGAGGGAATTTGCACCCTGAATTCTTCATCCCCAAAGTTATCAGGTGGTAGTCTCTTTGAACCCAGAACCCTTCATGAAAACTAAATTCCCTAAAGAAGAATTAGCTTTGTCAGGCAATGGTATAACGTGCTCACAGTTAGGTAGATTTGCTGCAATCCCAGGGATTTCGCAAGGCAACTTGCAAGGTGGTTACTGTGCCTATCTAGGTGTGGTGTTATCCTCCACGCTTGTTGTTGGGTGTGGAGCCTGATTATCTTCTATATTCAAAGGTATCGCCACATAGGACCCCAGTTCGAAATGGGGGCGGCAACGCCGCCCGTAAAATATTCGCTGCAGGGGGG
The DNA here is from genome assembly GCA_031772625.1 of Pinus tabuliformis. Lineage (NCBI taxonomy): Eukaryota > Viridiplantae > Streptophyta > Pinopsida > Pinales > Pinaceae > Pinus > Pinus tabuliformis. The sequence continues at coordinate 1,176,381,740 of CM062813.1, forward strand.
GTCCAGGGGGGGCGGCTGCGACCTTTGGGAGCCCCCCTTGGCGGGGGGGTTTCGGGGGCAGCGCCCCGAAGCTAAAAACAGCTGTAAAATTGCCTTGTAAAAGTATAGTAATTTCTAGTCAATCTGGGCCGTTCATTAGGCGGATGATCTGACGGTAGAACTTATGTTTAGTTTATGGTTTTTTGCCCTAGAAGGCAACCCCTCTCTTTGTATGAGGGTATTGTATTTGAGGCTGTGAGATATATGTGTATTCTGTGAGCGAGAAATAGAGAGGTGAGACTGTGAGAGAAAACAGAGGATATTACAGCGGATTTGTTGTAGGTTGTGTCTCTTCATTTTGTTGGATAATAAAAAGGAAGGACTGACTGTTCGGGGTGGACGTAGCCCAAACTGGGTGAACCACGTATATCTGTGTCTCTCTTGTTTTTTGCGTTTTCTGTGTTTATATTTCTGCAATATTTTATGTGTTCCATTGCTCTGTAATATATAATTTTCTAACAACTGGTATCAGAGCCGAAGGTCTATTTGGCTGATAAACTCGCAAGAAAGAAGGGTTCCTGGTTCGAGTGGGAGCAATGGCGGAAGATGGTAAGTTTAGGGTCGAGAAATTTAACGGCCAAAACTTCTCGCTGTGGAAGATGCAGATGGAAGATTATCTGTATCAGAAAGATCTATACCTACCATTGGGTGGAAAAACAAAGATGCCGACGGGTATGAAAGACGAAGAATGGAACCTTCTAGATAGAAAGGCACTCGAAACAATACGGTTGTGCCTTGCTGCGTCAGTCGCCTTCAACATTTCGAAGGAAACCACGACAGAGGGTTTGATGCAGACGTTGTCGAAACTATATGAAAAACCCACGGCCTCAAACAAGGTATTTCTTATGAAACGGTTATTTAATATGAATATGTCGGAAGGTGGATCTGTTGCAAACCATTTAAATGATTTTAATACAGTTACAAGTCAGTTAAGTTCTGTAGGGGTAAACTTTGATGATGAAGTTAGAGCTCTGTTATTCTTGTGCTCATTACCAGAAAGTTGGAATGGTTTGGTAATGGCCATTAGTAACTCCGTTTCTGGATCTAGTACTTTAAAGTTTGACGATGTCGTCGGTGCTATCCTTAGTGAGGAAATGTGACGGAAAAGCTCCGGTGAGACATCAGGAAATGCTTTGAGTGCAGAGTCTAGAGGAAGAAAAATGGAAAGAGGAAAGAGCTCAGGATATCGCAGTAAATCAAGGAAAGGCAGATCCAAGTCCAGATCGGGGATAGTGTGCTGGAAATGTGGAAAGAAAGGACACCTAAAGAAAGACTGTAGATCTCGGAAGGGAAAAGAAGGAGATGCACAACAAGAAAACAATCATGAAGCAAATGTGACAGGTGAGGTGTTACAAGATGCTTTGATTCTTTCTTTCGAAAATATTACTGATTCCTGGGTGGTAGATTCAGGGGCTTCATTCCATGCCACACCTAATAAGAAATACTTTCATGACTATGTTCAAGGAGATTTTGGACAAGTTCGTCTAGGTGATGATAAACCCTGTAAAATTGTTGGAATGGGTAAGGTTCTTGTAAAACAGCAGAATTGAAACCAATGGCTATTAAAGGAGGTAAGGCATGTTCTAGATCTAAAGAAAAATCTGATTTCAATAGGGCAGTTAGGCGGTGAAGGTTGTGTGACAACTTTCACAGATAAAGCTTGGAAGGTCACTAAAGGAGCCCTGGTAATAGCAAAAGGCGAAAAGGTTGGTACATTGTATTTATGCAATGGTATTTCTAACTCTGTTAATGCTTTAACTTCCAGAGGAGCAGATGCAGCATTATGGCATCATAGGCTCGGACACATGAGTGAAAAGGGGATGAAGATTCTTCACTCAAGGAATTTGTTGTCAGGTTTGAAGAATGTTGATTTGGACTTCTATGAGAATTGTATTTATGGAAAACAGAAGAGAGTCAGATTTCTCAAAGTTGGGAAAGAAAAGAAGAACGAAAAATTAGAGTTTGTGCATACAGACGTATGGGGACCTGCTCAGGTATCATCTCTCGGTGGCTCTCGTTATTATGTTACTTTTATTGATGATGCAACTAGAAAAACTTGGATTTATTGTATTAAGAATAAATCTGATGTATTTGATACTTTCAAGAAATGGAAAGCTTTGGTTGAGATTGAGACAGGAAAGAAATAGAAGTGTCTTAGATCAGACAATGGAGGTGAATATTGCAGCAAAGAGTTTGATAGGTACTGTTCAGAGCATGGAATTCGCAGAGAGAAGACAGTTCCAAGAACACCACAAGAAAATGGTGTGTCAGAAAGGATGAACAGAACAATCATGGAGCGTGCAAGGTGCATGAGATTGCATGCAGGATTGCCTTTACAGTTTTGGGCAGATGTTGTAGATACTGTTGTTTATCTAATAAACAGAGGGCCTTCAAGTTCCTTGGATGGTGGTGTTCCAGAGGAAGCATGGACAGGTAAAAAGGTAAACTACTCTATTTTAAAGCCTTTTGGTTGTGAGGCCTTTGTCCATATTGATAAAGAAAATAGAACAAAGCTTGAGGCAAAGTCAAAGAAATGTACCTTTATTGGATATGGTGTTAATGATTTTGGTTATCGCTTATATGATTACGAAAATCACAAAATCATTAGGAGCAGAGATGTAATATTCAATGAAAAGGTCTTGTATAAGAATCAGTTGCAGGAAAAGAAACAGGAAAAGGAAAACAAGGAATACGCAGTTCTTGATGAAATCACTGAAAAAGTAAAGGTGCCTGAAAATAATAATAATCAACAACCACAACAACAGCAACCACCACAACAGCAACAGGCACCCCAAACACCTGAAAGTGGTGTTAGAAGATCTACCAGGATAGGTAGACCCCCTGAACGATACTCTCCTTCATTATATTATTTATTGTTGACTGATTCCGGTGAACCCGAATGTTATGAAGAAGCAATGCAGGTTGAAAGCAGGAAGAAGTGGGAGGTAGCCATGGAAGAAGAGATGGACTCCTTAATGCATAACCAGACTTGGGATTTAGTCAGGTTGCCTGTAGGAAAAACTACATTGAAGAATAAATGGGTTTACAGGCTGAAGGAAGAATATGGAGGAAAACAGAGGTATAAAGCTAGACTTGTGGTGAAGGGGTTTGCACAGAAGAAAGGTATTGATTTTGATGAAATATTTTCTCCTGTTGTTAAAATGACTTCAATCAGAACTATTTTAAGTCTTGTAGCAGCTGAAGATTTGCATCTTGAGCAGTTAGATGTAAAGACAGCCTTTCTCCATGGGGATTTGGAGGAAGAGATATATATGCAGCAGCCACAAGGATATGAGGTGAAAGGGAAGGAGAAACTAGTGTGCAGGTTGAAGAAGAGCTTGTATGGCTTAAAACAGGCTCCAAGGCAGTGGTATCTAAAATTTGACAAGTTTATGTCTGAACAAGATTATACTAGATGTCACTCTGATCATTGTGTTTATTTGAAAAAGCAAAATGATGGCAGCTATATTATATTGTTACTGTATGTAGATGACATGCTTGTTGCAGGATCTAACATGCAGGAAATAAATGTGCTCAAAAGAAAATTGGAAAATTCATTTGCAATGAAGGATTTGGGAGCTGCGAAACAAATCTTTGGTATGAGAATAACTAGAGACAGGAAAAATCGTAAATTAACATTGTCTCAGAATGAGTACATACAAAAGGTGTTGAAAAGATTTAACATGCACAATGCAAAACCAGTTAGTACACCTTTTGCTAGCCATTTCAAACTTAGCAAGGAAATGTGCCCAAAGACCCAAGAAGGCATGGATTATATGTCTAAAGTTCCATATGCATCAGCAGTTGGAAGCTTAATGTATGCAATGGTCTACACAAGGCCTGATATTGCACATGCAGTGGGAGTTGTAAGCAGGTACATGAACAATCCAGGAAAGGAACATTGGATGGCAGTGAAATGGATTCTCAGATATTTGAAAGGTACCACAAATCAAGCATTATGCTTTGGTGGTTCAAACATCTCCCTACAAGGATATGTTGATGCAGATATGGCAGGCGACAGAGATAACAGGAGGAGCACTACAGGATATGTATTTACTGTTGGAGGAACAGCTGTCAGTTGGGTTTCAAAAATCCAAAGTGTTGTTGCACTTTCAACAACAGAAGCAGAGTATGTTGCTGCTACAGAGGCTAGTAAAGAAATGATTTGGTTACAAAGGTTTATGGGTGAATTGGGTAAGGAGCATGATATGGGCACGTTATACAGTGATAGCCAAAGTGCCATTCATCTTGCAAAGAACTCAGCATTTCATTCCATGACTAAACACATACAATTCAAGTACCATTTCATACGATCAGTGTTGGAAGATGGAGAGTTGAAGCTGGAAAAGATACACACTAGCCAGAATCCTGCAGATATGCTAACAAAAGTTGTAACCAGGGAGAAACTGAGAATATGCTCAGTTTCAGTTGGTCTTCAAGGATGACGATGAAGATGAGAAACAGCCAGGTCCAAAGAGGAGTCATTGTCCAGCAAATGGAGCAGCGGTGGAGTTGCTACAATCAGTCTCCAAGTGGGAGATTGTTGGGTGTGGAGCCTGATTATCTTCTATATTCAAAGGTATCGCCACATAGGACCCCAGTTCGAAATGGGGGTGGCAACGCCGCCCGTAAAATATTCGCTGCAGGGGGGGTCCAAGGGGGGCGGCTGCGACCTTTGGGAGCCCCCCCCTGGCGGGGGGTTTCGGGGGTAGCGCCCCCGAAGCTAAAAACAGCTGTAAAATTGCCTTGTAAAAGTATAGTAATTTCTAGTCAATCTGGGTCGTTCATTAGGCGGATGATCTGACGGTAGAACTTATGTTTAGTTTAGGGTTTTTTGCCCTAGAAGGCAACCCCTCTCTTTGTATGAGGGTATTGTATTTGAGGCTGTGAGATAGATGTGTATCCTGTGAGCGAGAAACAGAGAGGTGAGACTATGAGAGAAAACAAAGGATATTACAGCGGATTTGATGTAGGTTGTGTCTCTTCATTTTGCTGGATAATAAAAAGGAAGGACTGGCTGTTCGGGGTGGACGTAGCCCAAACTGGGTGAACCACGTATATTTGTGTCTCTCTTGTTTTGTGTGTTTTCTGTGTTTATATTTCTGCAATATTTTATGTGTTACATTGCTCCGTAATATATAATTTTCTAACACTTGTTTCACTTCAAGGTCGGAATTGGTAGATTTCGGGCAGACTACATGCTCAAGGGTTATCCCCCCATTCAGACCTGAAATCCTTATAGAGCGGTCCCTATTTCCTCATTGGGTCTGATTCTAGATTTAAAGTGTTTGCTTGTTTTCACCCCGATATGAGCCTCGTCCATCAGATCTCTGAAGGCGGATCGAATAGTCTCGACTTTTTTTTATATTTCAAGGGTCTTGTAGTTATGTTTGTGGGCCCTTGGCCCGGTTTTTAGGCATTTGGCTCAGAGCCCTAGGCTTCAAGCGGATAGTTAATTCTATGGCCCACAGTTCCTTTGGGACTGTTGTAATTTATGTAATTTGTTTTTCTCATTCAATTAAATAGAAGGTACGACTCTTGCTTCAGCAAAAAAATAAGATAGTTAGGGTCTTGGGAAAAAGGCCTCACAGTCGGCCTACTAACAAGCTAAGGTTGAAATTCAAATCCAAAATGAATCCTAAGTACAAAGAAGCAGTCATCATCCTTAATGAAGAAGAAAAAATAGAGAAGACTTTAAAAAGTAAGAAAGGACAAAGACAAACAAAGTATGTTGAGAAGAACAAAGTCAAAACCCTAAAAAATGATAAAAGCTCACAAAATATAACTAGGAGGGTGACAAGGAGTCAAGTTGCACATCCTTGCTCAAGTTGCAGAGGACAGAGGGGATTGATCAATTGACTCCAGGAGCAGAGAATAGTATAAACCTTAATTTTTGTTACAGTGAACCCTAATTTTGCTGCACCAAACCCTAATAGATATTTAACATTTTGGTTTATAGAGGTTAATCATCAAGCAATAATTATTTTGAGTATATTGTCATAAGATATGAAATATTTTTGTGGCCTAAGGAATATGAATCAACATGAGGAAAGCAAGCAGCAAAGAAGGCAAACATTTACATAGTTTTGGCATCGTTTCCAGGTTCAAGCATTAGTTGGCTAAAAGGAGGGAATACGAGTTTAGCTTCAAAGGTCGAGCCTGTAAACCAGCAGACTGTTCCATATCCTATATTGCAGCAAATAGCTCGTTATTCTTATAGGATACTAGTAGCAAGAGCGTATAGCATCCTTCTACTCTATTTTGACTAGGGATTATGTACCATATTAGTGATCTCAATAGCTTAGAGGATAGGGTTTCTATGATTTTTGTCAATTAAACTCTTAAATATTATGTAAATATTTTGTAAGTATTTCTACCATACTTCAAGGAGTTGAACTCTATTGTATTTTCTATATATTTCATCAATAATATGAATAAAGGGTTGGTTTTCTGAAAAACATAGTCACTATCTATGTGTGTTTGAATGCTTTAATTATTTCTTTTGCCAAGATCAGTAGATTCTGATGAGTGGTATAAAGATCCATGGGATAGTTTGGTTTTAGTATGTATTTTATCTATGTTTTTCAATTTCTCCTTTAATAATCTCATGAATTCATTCTTCTGAACGTTTGAAAAACATAAATTAGTTCATAATTCATATATATATTTTATTCTTTGAGTTAAGATTTTCAAATGTTCCCATTTTGATCTTCTAAATCCACCTTAGTGGTGGACTATTATTATTTTTCTTCATCCATCTACAACAAATGGAAAAGGTATAGGATCTGCTATCCACCTTGCCTTTATCAATCCTGATCATACATACAATTATCTTAGTAAACCTATCTAAAGCTAGCTATTTGATTTCATCACCCAATGAGTTATTGATTTCAGGCCCAACCAAACCCTACATCAACAAAACCTATCTAAATATCTAGCCATAGTGTAAAGCTCTAAGAGAATCCTCTCTAGAATCAAGTGGCTCTCCGTCAATCTATAAGTTGGATGGAAAAGGTTACCTTGGAAATTTGTCTCTACAGCCAAGAGAAACTTTCTCAATGCTAACATATGGCTTCCATACAAGGGCAGGAATAACCAAATTTTGGTGGAAAGTGAGTTGTACATGAAACAGACCATGACACCACTTGAGGGCCTCAATGAGCCTATTACTTTTGTCGATCTAATTTTTGGGAATTGTTTCCTTGAAACTGACCTCAAGTGTTATCAAGTACAACCATCACCCGTTCCACCGGAAACACAGCTGGAGCTCCTTCCTTTCTCTCCGTCTAGTGTAAATTAATCCTATAATATAGATGTACATACTAATAGTAGTATCAATAATAATATAGGAAGTAGAATAATGGCTAATAATATGTGGACTTTATATTTTGATGGTTCAAAGACACAGGATGGCTCTAGAGTTGGTTGCGTATTTACAAACCCATGAAATAAGAAGAATATCCTTTCATGTCATCTGGAGTTCGAGTGTACTAATAATACTATTGAATATGAAGCACTTGTACTTGGGCTAAAAAAATACATCGATCTGAAGGTAGATATTTTCAAGGTAATTGGTGACTCAAAGGTGGTAACTCATCAGGTACAGGATATTATCCATTGTGTCTCATCGCATCTTGAAAATCACCAGCATGAGGTATGGCGTTTAATCAATCATTTTAAATATTTTAATACTATTTCCATTCCTAGTCTTAGAAATGTTGCAGCAGATGCATTAGAAAATGTAGTAGCTAGGACGTCTCCATTTAAAAATGGTTTTTCTATTGAAATTGTATATAAGCCATATGTTCTTGACAACATCACTAATTTACATGTTTTCAATGATGACCAACGGATATTTCACTTTATGGATAATGTGGATGTATTAAAATATGTTGCCATATATAAGGATGAGCATGACCAGGCTCTGTAGGACACATCCAACACAATGAAAGGAAACACTATGCCTAAGGGTGTGGTGTCCCTTGAGAAGTTATATGACTTATAGAATCATTTTAGAGGACCAACCAAAACAAAGACTTAGAACTTAAAGTTATCATCTGAATAAGTCAATCTGGGAACACAAGAAGATTTGAAGTATGTAAACCTCAGTACATGTTGTTCCCCATAGGAACGAAAAGCATTTATCCGCTTATTCAAACACTATCATGACGTATTTGCATGGACATACATTGATTTAAAAACATATGACACTCTTATTATCCAACACGTCATTCTTATAAAAAAAAGGGGAAAATCCTTTCCAGCAGAAACTATGAAACATTCAACCAACAATAGAACCTGTTAGGCCCCTATACTACTAGTGTAACCCCTTATTATTATTAGTATAACCACTTATTATATTGATGTGCCCATGTAGTGCCCATATTGTTACTATTGTGCCCCATAGAAGCCCACTATAGTTATTATTGTGCCCTTACATTATTATTTTTATGTCGGCTCTGATTATGTTATAACCCCTTAGACTCCTATATATAGAAAGGAGGTATTTTCATTTGTATCATCGAAGAATTGTTCATTTATGTAATGTAAAGGAGGTTGCCCCCTCGAAGAGGCTGAATTCTAAGGCGTTGATCTATCTTTTCTATCTTTTCTTGAGTTGGTTTCATAACATTTGGTATTAGAGCTTTGGATTCTAGGGTTTCGCTGCTCCAAACAGGTCAACATGGAATTTTCGCTATAAGTTTTTTTTTGTAACGTTTCAGAAGTCGCAAAAAAAACCCATTTGAGAAGAAATTGCGCTGAACCTTGGGTGCGAATTTCAGAGCTTTTCGCGTGATATTTGCAGAGATATGATCTAAGGAAGTTGGTCTTTTTGCAGACTCCTGAATTACATTCAAAACAGGTGACCTGGGGAAAATCGTCATAACTTTCTCTCTGGGGATCGGATTGAAATTTCGTAAGAAGGTACAGAAATAGGATGGACTTTAGTTTTTTGTATGCTTATTTCAGATCCAAAAGCCGAAACAGTGACTCGTGGCACGTTGTACAAGTTCGCTCTACTGAACTAGTCTATAAGCAAGTCACTGTGGGAGATTTCACATAACTCTTCCTTGGAGAATCCAATTTGGGTCAGACTTGTGGCATTGGAAAGAGGACACAGAGGGATACTACAGCTCATAAATTCAGAAGTAGATGATTGGAAAGTACAGAGATACATCAAAGGCAATATCGAGCTCCTACAAAGTGAAAAAAGGTGTGTAGATTTTCTTAAATGTTTGCTTAAGCTTGGTTTGAAAATTTGTTTTGAAGGAATTCAAAGGGAATAGTAGAACATTATTATCGGTAACTGATGCCCCGAGGAAAGAAAATGCAAACACCTAGTAAGGAACCTGAAAGCTCTAGCATGACTCATGAAGAAGAGAAAGAAATGCAACATGATATATCAAAATTACAAGACCAAGTGCAACAACTATCCCTTGCACAAAAAGGAACAGAATCTAAGATGGATGGTTTAAAGAAAGATGTAGAAGCTAAGATGGATGGTTTAAAGAAAGGTGTAGAAGCTAAGATGGACTGTTTAAAGAGAGGCGTAGAAGCTAAGATGATTGACGTGGAAGCTAAGATGGATGATTTGAAGATAGATTTGAAGATAGACATGGACGAATTGAAGATAAATATGTATAAGTTGCTACAAGAAATAGTCCCTAATGGTGAAAGGGTACTAAAGGAAACTCATGATGAGAACAAAAGAAATGTTAATCATGATTCCATAGACGCTAATGTTGGATTGAAGACTCACCATATTCCAAAAATCGATATGAGGAAGTTTGATGGCAAGGATCCCGCCACATGGATATTACAGATCGAGCATTTCTTCGATCTCAATAATGTGCAAAACGCACAAAAGGTACGTATGGAAACTGTATATTTGGAACCAAATCTGTTTGTATGGTATCAATGGCTTTGCTCTCGTAAACAATTTATCACTTGGGCAATTTTTACGGAAGAATTGATAGCACATTATGAAGATACAAAAAGCAACACTTTTTTTAGCCAATTGATAAGTCTCAAACAAAAGGGTTCAGTAATGGAGCACATTGAGGAGTTCCAAAAATTGAACATGAGGGTAAAAGATATTCCAATGGAGCATAGGATTGATGTGTTCATAAGGTCTTTAAAGGATAATATCCAACATGATGTTCGCCTTTGGGACCCTGATTCATTAGAGAAGGCATTCAGGTTAGCAAGAAAAATGGAAAGCAAAATTATGGCAACCAGGAAGCATACCACTCACAACTATAAAGACGGAAGTGTTGTTGTCCCTAGTCTTCCACAACCTATAAGGTTGAAACCACAACAATTGGAAGAAAAAAGAGCAAAAGGGCTTTGTTACAGTTGTGATAGCAAATACACTAAAGGTCATAAGTGTGCTGAGAAGAAATTATTCTACATAGATTGTGAAGAGGAAGAAGAAAAGGAGCAAGAAAGGTCAAAAGAAGAAGATATACTCTAGGAACAAAGCCTAGATGAAGAACAAATAAATCCGACCATATCTTGTAATGCATTGGCGGGAATTACCACTCCTCAAACCATCAAGACAGAAGGACAAATCAAGAAGAAAAAGGTAATAGTGTTGATTGATTCAAGAAGCACCCACAATTTTATTCATTGTAGGGTAGCAAAAGAATTGAATTGCTTCCTATATCCAGCACCAGAGTGTCAAGTGATGATTGCAAATGGAGGAACAATAAATTTCTCTGGAAGGTGCCATAATATCAAGCTATCCATGGGAGAATATGTTAATCATGATTCCATAGACGCTAATGTTGGATTGAAGAATATGTTGGATTCATTTCTTCTTTCTCTGGGGTGGTGTCCTGGATAGCTGGAATCAAGCTATCCAGGACACCACCCCAGAGAAAGAAGAAACGAATCAGACCATATCTTGTAAAGCATTGGCAAGAATTACCACTCCTCAAACTCTCAAGATAGAAGGACATATCAAGAAGAAAAAGGTGCAAGAAGTGAAAGATCACATCAAGAAAGAAGAAATGAATCCAACCATATCTTGTAATTCAATGGACGAAATTACCACTTCTCAAACTATCAAGATAGAAGGACACATCAAGAAGAAAAATGTTCAAGAAGTGCAAAATCACATCGAGCATCAAGAAATGAATCCGACCATATCTTGTAAAGGACTGGAAGAAATTACCACTCCTCAAAAGATAGAAGGACATATCAAGAAGAAAAAGGTTCAAGTGGAGAAAGATCACATCGAGCATCAACAGCAAGTTCTCCAACTTTTAAAGGATAATGCCACTTCGGTGCAAAATCAAACGAAACAACAGGTAGATCAACATCGTAGTGAAAAATGTTTTGATGTAGGTGATTGGGTATTTTTACTGCTACATCTCAAGCAAGCTATTTATGAGAAGGAAATGTTGGCAATACTACATGCACTTAAAAAATGGCGACCTTACCGAATGGGAAGACTCTTCAAGGATGAGGATGTGGAAGCATTGTTTTGTGCTATTTATATTATCCAACCAGATTGGATAAACGAAGCAAGGGATGAATGGAAGAAGGACGAAGAAGTATGGCCACTTATTCAAAAGTTGCAAAAGATCCCAATTCAAGCAATATTGCCAAAAATCAAAGAGGAAGGAAAAATCATATTGGAACTTGGAGCAGTCACATAAACAAGAACCCGACAGCTACGAAATCGATCAATTTCAGAGTATCTCATCAAGTGGAAGAACTTACCCACTGAATATTCCACATGGGAGGACAAGAATTTTATACAGAAGCATCAAGAACTACTCAAGCGTTGAGGACAATGCTTTTTGAAGGAGAGGGGCATGTTAGGCCCCTATACTACTAGTGTAACCCCTTATTATTATTAGTATAACCCACTTATTATATTGATGTGCCCATGTAGTGCCCATATTGTTACTATTGTGCCCCATAGAAGCCCACTATTGTTATTATTGTGCCCTTACATTATTATTTTTATGTCGGCTCTGATTATGTTATAACCCCTTAGACTCCTATATATAGAAAGGAGGTCTTTTCATTTGTATCATCGAAGAATTGCTCATTTATGTAATGTAAAGGATGTTGCCCCCTCGAAGAGGCTGAATTCTAAGGCGTTGATCTATCTTTTCTATCTTTTCTTGAGTTGGTTTCATAACAGAACCCCTTATTCAAAAGGAATTGACAAAGTTGTTGCATGCTTAGATAATTTTTAAAGTTAGACACTCTACTTGGGTTTCCAACTTGGTACCAGTTAGAAGGAACTCTGGTGAAATACGACTATGTAGATTTTGGCAATCTCAACTAAGCTTCTTATAAAGACAATTACCATGTCTCATCCATGGAACATATCCTTCAAACAGTGTTTGGGTATGAATGTTCTCGCTACTAGATGGTTTCTCAACCTATAATCAAGTGCTAGTACTAAAACCTTATCGATTAAAAGCTATCGTCAAGAACAAATGGGGAACATTTTCTTTCAAGAGAATGCCATTTGGGCTTATCAACATCAATGCTACTTTCCAAATAGCGATGGACATCACTTTCTATGGGCTTATTGGTCAAAGTGTAATTTATTTGGATGATGTTAATGTGTTTTCCAAAAGAAGGTCAAATCATGTACGTCATCTTAAACATATATTTGAGGGGTGACGAAAGTATGTGATTTCTCTTAATCCCAAGAAAAGTGTCTTTGGTGTGTCCAATGGGACTCACTTAGGCCACATCATTGCAAAAAGTGGAATTAAAATTGATCCTAAGAGGGTCAAAGCCATTACACGGACCTTGTTTCCAGTGAATAAAAAGGCTATGTAGTCTTTCTTAAGAAAGATAAATTTCAACATAATTATGGATGAAACAAGAACTATTATCTCAAAACGGATACTCGAGCCCAAAAAAAATGAAAAACAACCCAAAAATGAAAATTGTTTATTCCAGAACGATGCTTTTTTTAGACTAAATTTTCAACATTTTTTTTAAATGGAAGTAAAAACCTTCTTTTTTTATTTTAAATGGATGAAAAAAACACCCTTAAAAAAATTGTTTATTCTGGAATAACAAAAAACAAATCGGGTTACAATTTTGACATGTTTTAGCAATGGAGTTAAAGAGAAAATCTCTGGACTTTGAAAAACTGTGAAATCCAACAATTCTTGGACATGATGTTAAAGATAAAATATCATGTCTCGAATCCTGATAATTCCAATTATTTACATCCATGTTGTTAAAGATAAAATATCTTGACTCTAAAAAACCTTGAAATTGTAATTGTTTTCGACCATAGCATTAAAGATAAAATATCATGACTTAAAAAAACATTAAAATCTTGACAATTTTTTAACCATGCAATTAAAACCAAAGATTATGACTACAAAAAATCTTAAGTATACAAAATATTTCAAACATGACATTATGAAAAAAAATTATGGCAAAAAACATTAAAAATGAACACCCAAGAATAATTTATTTTTTAAATGGTAAATATATAACGATTTTAAAATCTTAGCCTAAGGTAACTCAATACATTGCAACAAAAATTTACAAATCAACCATCAAATTGACACATGGTGTAGGTGAACTTGACCAGTTGTAATGAAAACTTAAAGACCAACCACGAAATTGATACATTATGGGGCAGACTCGGTTCATTATAACAAAAATTTTAAAATCAACTATCAAATTGATCCCATTGCCCATAATGGGATCAATTTGTTAGACAAGCATTGACATAGACCCTATAGAAAAAAAAACGAAAATAAAAAAATAAATGCATAAAGAAAAAAATGAAAAATATAAAAGAAAACAAAAATTTAGATATTGAAAAAAAATAAAAACAATAAAAAAAAAACACAAATACCGAAATTTTCTTTTTTTTTATTCTTTTTATTAATTTTTTTTTAACTTTTGATTTTTTTTTTTTTTTTTTTTTTTTTTTAAATATTTTTTTATTTTTTTATAATTTAACCTTTTTTAATTTTTTTGTTTTTTAATTTAAATATTTAAGTTTTTCCAACTCTTTTTTTTTTATAATTTTGTTTAGGTTTTTTTTTTAATTATTATTATGTAGTTGCATTTCAATTTTTTATTATTATTAATATTCAAATTTTTTCTTTAAATTTTATGTTTTTTGGAATTTTTTTAATTTATTTATTTATTATTTTTTTTGTTTAATTTTTTTTATTTTTCCAATTTAATTTATTTTATTTTTTTTTACATTTTTGTGGGTGTATTTTTAGTTTTTTGATATATTTTTTTATTATTTGAATTTTTTTTTATTTTTTTTTCTTCAACATAAAAATCACAAACATTTTAAAAAAATATCCACACTTAATACATTAGAAACTTTAAAGTGTAAAAAATTAAGCCATCTAAACAAAAAGGGTTGATGCTGCATGAACCCTTTTCAAAATCAAGATGAAAATCACTAACATTTAAAAATGTGCTCATACTTGCTACATAAAAAAATAAAAAATTAAAAATTAAAAATTAAAAATTAAAAAAAATAATAATAAATTAAATTAAATTAAATTAAAAAAACAATGTGTCAAAAATAAACTCTTTAAAAAAATGTGTTGATGTTGCATCAGCACTTTTCAAAATCAAGATGAAAATCACTAAAGTTTTTAAAAAAATGTTCATACTTTATGCATAAGAAAATTTAAAGTGCATATGCTAAAAAAAAAGGTGTATTCTGGCATCACCACTTTTCAAAATCGGGTGATTTTTTGCTACCTCAAAAAAATGGGTACCAGTTCATTTTCTCGTTTGATCAGTAACTATGTTTTTCATAATAAAATTCATCTATGATTACATGCAGATAGTCAAGCCTATACGGGATATGGTTAAGAAATATGCAATATATAAATAGGATGAATGGGAAAAGGATGCTTTTGCTCAAATCAAGTAGGTTATAGTTGATTCACATGCATTATTCAGTCCAGACTATGGGAAATATTCCCTACTTTATACCTTTTCCTTGGATTCGTTGATTGCAGTCGTGTTGACTCAAAAGGATATTGAAGGAAATGAGTGGCCTATTTATTTTATGAGCGTCGACCTACAAGGACAAAAATTAAATTACCCTGCCATTGATAAACATGCATATGTAATATACAAGGTGGTTAAGTATTCCAAATCCTATCTTTCAAAAGCTCATACAATCATATTTGTAACTCATCTAGCAATAAGAACATTGTTCGTGCAGCAAGAGTTAGGTGAGAAGAGGGCTAACTAGATGGCATGCTTACAAGAATATGATTTGGAATTCAAACCAGTTCATACCATAAAGGTTCATGGCCTCTGTAAGCTAGTAGTTGAAGCAATATATGCTCCCAAGCAAGATATTTCAAGTTGGGAGCAAGAGACATAATTGTATAATATTGAACATGCTCATCAGTCCTTATCTATAGCGACATGGTACGTTGATGTACGGAAATTTCTAGAGCATGGCATCTTTCCCACGCACTTATCGATTAAACAGAAGTGGATGATTTGTTTGAAAGCTCTATCTTACCAACTAGTTCATGGAGTGCTTTTCATAAAGCACCACAATGGTGTCCTGCTAAGATGCCTTGAGTCAGTGACCACTATGCGGGTGACACTACAATGCATAAAGTTATGAGGGTTAGTTATTATTGGCCCACTTTATTCAATAATTCTCACGCATATGTTTGCAAGTTCCCAGCGTGTCAGAGATGCGTCAGTCGCGATCAGAGGTCTGTCACCCCATTACTACTAGTAGCAGTTGAGGAGGCATTCCAAAAGTGGGGCTTAGATATCATCCGAGAATGTTTTCCCCATTCATCAAAGCAACACCGATATATTTTTACAGCAACAAATTATTTCACTCAGTGGTCAAAAGTAGTTCCTTTGAGACAAGTAAATGACCAGGAATTCATACACTTCTTGCAACAAAACATTATAACCAGGTTTGGCATTCCTACATTACTTGTCTTTGATAATGCAACTTACTTCTCATCATTAAAAATTTATGAATTCACATTAGAAAATGAGATTGTATCGAAAGATGCATCTAATTATTATCTGCAAGGAAATGGTTTGGTCAAATCGAGAAACAAAAATCTTATCCGAATAATCAAGAAAGCCATCTTCTCTGAACAAAGGAACTGGCACAATTCTTTAACCAATGCGCTTTGGTTTGACCATGTAACTCTTAAGCCTTCCCTAAATACCTTACCATACTTTTTGGTTTACGGTAAAGAAGTTATATTTCCCTCAAACATGTCTCTTTCAGCCTTGCAGCTCTCTCAAGAGTCACAAGGTAGACCTTGCCTTCTAGTTCGGAGCAGGATAGGTACTTTACTCAAACTCGAGGAGGAAGGGATCAAAGCCAAGGAAATATTTGTTGTGCATCAGAACCATGTAAAGCATTAGTTTGATAAGAAGTCTGCAGGAGCAAAGAGCTTTGACGTGGCTAACCTCGTACAGAAGTGGGATAAACCCCACGAGGAAAGGGGAAAACACACAAAGTTTCAAACTTTGTGGATTGGACCATTCACCATCGATGAGAAGCTTGGACATAACACATTCAAGATGAAATCCTTAGATGGGAGGATTGATCCCCTTCCTATAAATGTTTGAGATTTGAAACATTATTTTCAATAGAAGCTACATGTTGCTCTTCTTGTACAATTTATTTTGTTTCTTTTCCTTTCCATATGTGTTAGTCATATGTGTTTTATGTTAGTGGTGTCCTCTTGTTTCATGCTTGTTAGTCATTCCACATAAATAATACCCTGCGTAAAAGTGCATGGCTCAAAAGGAATTTGTGGTGTAATAAAAGAGAAGTGTGACAACTACAACACTTAGCTTTTCCTTGTTCACCTTCTTTTTTTGAGAAAATTCTATAGGTTGAGCTAAGTCCAAATGGAAAATATGATTCTTCAAAAAGGAGAACCTTGAAGGAACCTATTAGATCCATGCATATGCTATTATCTAAACTACTCAACTTGGTGAAAATCTACTTTTGTGTTAACGCTTGTCCAATCTAGTAGAGAAGGGATAAGGGGAAAATCTAAAGCGAGCAAACCAATATCAGAGGTCTTAAAATACTTCTCTAAAGGGGAAACCCCCTCTACTCTCAATAAGTTAGGATCCCTCTTCAGCTCATTGAAAATAATAAGTGTTGATGCACAGTTCTATTAAATAAATAACTAATGGGTGAAATAAGAGAAAGGCTTCTTGCGCAGGGAGGTGAATCAAGCGACTTCGCTGGGGTATTGTCCAGGCTCGTTGGAAGCGAAGAAATTATTGTGCTCCTGAAGTGACTCAATCAACATATTATCCAAGCCTGTTGGCAATGGAGCAACACCAGAGATGAAAACTCAAACTCTGAATATCATAAATTGGTCGCACACATTACCCTTTCCTGGATTGAAACAATTGTGATATGGTGTATCTTTTTTGTGTTCAACGAAGTTGAATAAAGCGAGATGATATGTATATAATTGAGTCGAAAGGGGGGAAATCAAGGCAATCAATACTTCCTAAAGGTTTAACCATTAACCAAACGTTATTCACATATAAAGAAGTTAAATTCCACCGAGTGTGTCACCAAATGATGGTCGTTGCTACAACACCCTCCAAAATTTCACTACATTCAAATTTTTGGAGCCTAATTTTGTCATTGTATCTAAGGTCACCTTAATCAATAAGTGTCATTTTATGTTATTATATGTGTTTCAAGTGTTCGTGAATGTTCTTGATTGTCATCGTGTTGATTAGAACATCTTAAGTTCATTTCATGGTTGTAACATCTTGGTTGTTGTAAAATGACACTTTTGGTTTGTAGAAGCACACACTTCACTTGTTGTACCTGGGGAATGTATACAAAGTGGAATTTTTGTATATGGTTATCCTTACTGAATCTTGTCTAAGTTTTCTCGATGAGTTGGTATGTGTTGCACATGATTTTATGTTTAAAACTCATCATGTTCGCCCCTTTTCCTATCTTCTACACTTAGACAAATTTTGATTTCAAAGGGTCACCTTTTCGTCCTTTTCTAGACTCTTAAAACATGAAAAGGCAAAGTTTTTGTTTCAAATTCTAAAAATAACTACCCACGATAACATGTCGAACCCATGCAGTTGCTTCTTGGCCCAATATTGAGTAAATCCTTGTAAATTTTATTTTTAATTGGCTCTCAACGAATCTCCTCTCCTTTTCCTGCTCTTGAGAGAAAGTCATCATGGTTGAACCGTTGAGTTCACCCCAAATTTCCCCTTCATTTTCTGATACTGAAGGGCCTTCACAAGGATTTCATCTGGAACTTCCTTAGTCACTTGAAGCTCAAGGTTTTGAACTTGGGATTTTCCCGAGAATTCAACCCCTTTCTTCTTGTCCACCACCTTCAGATTCCTTGTCACCTCAAGAATCTGATCCAGAAACCCCTAAGAGTCCACATAGGTTTCTCTTATATCTGTCGAATCCATTATTTGATCATGTTGTGATATCTCCTCAGCGTCCCTACAGTCCTATTGTAGCGGCTACAACCACCCTTTATAAATTTTCCTTAGCTTCATTTTGGAGCCTCCCTACCAACCTTTCATAGCAGCATGTCTTGATTTGTCAAGTACACAAGCTTCAGTATTTTTCTTGCAAAAAGGCAGCTTGTCTATCAGATTTTGATGCATCCCCCTCACAAGTTGTTTGTTTGGACTTGGTTCAGCTGTAGGCTAAGTAGCTCCCTCAAGAAATTGCACAATTCTGGAGGGAAACCAACCTTCCCTCCAGAAATTGTGCAATTCAGTCTAGCAACCTGCCGGGCTCCAGAATTATGCAATTCTTCCAGTCAAGCTTCATCCAAAAAATTGTGCAATTCCTCCCAGTAGGGTTGCTCAACCCAAGAATTGCGCAGTCCTGGATAGCAATCAGTTGCTCTGCCCAAAAATTGCGTAAATCTCTTGGGTAGCCAACCCGACTCCCTTCCAGAAATGTGCATTTTCTCCGAGCAGTTGAGTAGCCTCCTGCATGTGTAGTTGAATTAACCGGTTCCCTCTGGGACCAAGAAAAACTTATTTGCATGCATGGGCTGCTTCTCCCAAGGCAACATGCAAAGGCATCCCTTGATTCAGGGATCTACTTTTAGCAGCTGGAGGTTGCATGCAAGGATCATTTCGAAAACTTCCCACCGAGTGTCGCTCCTCCTAGATTTGTGGCATGCTCGTCACATCTTCGATTTTATCAAAACTCATGAACCAAACACTGTAGAGCTCATTCCCCACATCAACTTTGCAGCTCTAACATCCCACATCACATCTAGGAGTTTTCAGCACATTTAGTTCAGTTGTTTTTGGGTAAGCCTGCATTCCATGTCTTGTGTTGCATTTCTGCCTCGTTTTGTGTTTCGCTTCATACAAATGTTGTCTACTTGATTTTAGTGTGCGCTTGTTGTCTTTTTTATACATACTAGCTTGTACCAGCACCATTTTAGTTTTCGTTAACATCTCACTACTATCGCATGCATGAAACTATTTTTTCACGGATGGTCTTCGTTGCGACAACTCGCTTCACACACATGCATGCTTTCTCATTTCCTAAATCTTACACTTGTTGTTTGAATGAATGATAATTCACTTTTGTTTGCACTCATCTCACCATGCATTCAGACTTCTCATGTTTCCAATCACCCGTTGGCCGGATTGCGCTGCCTTGGCCCAGACCATGCCTTGCCCGCTAACACTACGCATTTCCATAAGCAAAGGCTCTGCCTTCCCTCCAGAATTTGCGCAAGCCTAGCCAGGCACTGACCTCTAGGCTTGCATTGCGCAATTCTTGGAGGCAGTGACCCGTTGGCCACAGAAACTGTGTAATGCAGTTCGTTGGTTGCATGTCACTGCTAACTGCAACTGTGCATTGCACAGTTTCAGTCCTCAGCAGGCCAGGCTGGACTGTGCATTACACAGTTCTAGCAGATAGTCTCCCGACCTCCTGGCAGAAATTGCGCAACCTTCATGATCAGTCACACAGGTATGTTTCAAGTCAGTTCTCAAGTTTGTTTTAGTTTTCAACTGACAGATTGCTTTCCATTAGTGTTGCTATGTGTATAGGCATCACAGGTATTCGTCTGTCTCTCAGGAGCACAATTACAATGGCCTTCAGGAGAGAAAAGTCAAAGGACATTGTTGAGAGCACAATGTGGGTTGCAACCAAGCAAGTGTCTATGAGCTTGCCTACCTATGAAGACATCAAGTTGTTTGTGGACAAGGTGATCCGGATCTTGGGGGGAGGCCCCCAAGATCTAAAAGATTGAAATGGATCTTGGGGAGGAGAGACCCCCAAGATCTAAAAACTTGAAATGCCAGAAGAAAAAGAGGAGAATGCCCAAAAAGCAACACCACAAAGAAACTTTTTATTAAAACCGACTGATCTGGATTTAAACAGGAATGCCACAAAATACAGAGATAACCATAACACAGATATGCAGCGGAAATAATACTTCATTTCATTAATATAAAATACTGAAATATGTTTACAAATAGCAATGGAAATAAACCAGCTAGGGCGATGGTAGCTTATCTCTGAGAAGAGATGTGTGGATACATGCCTCTGAACTGTAAAGGCTACATTGTGGCGGACAATCTGTCCTTTTACAAAATGTGACTTGTTACTTGTAGTATTTTTCCAGTTACAATACCACGGGTCAATTCCATGGGTGAATGAATACCATGGGTGGATTTTACAATACCACGGGCGGATGCCATTTACAATACCATGGGTAAATTCCATGGGTCGATGAATAATATGGGTGGATGAGTACCATGGGTTGATGCCATTTTCCATTCGGATCATTCCTCCCTCCTTAAGAAGCAATGGTCCCCATTGCGTAAAGTTCCCTCCTGCAAAGCCTTTGTTGAATATGAAGAGCCACTGAAGATAAGGGTTTTATGTGGTTAACCCAAAACCCTGATAAACAAAGATTCGAGGATAGAGATACCCTATAATGCTTGTGACCAACTGTGATTCTGACAGTGTGCGGACTTCGATGACAAGGATTTTATGCGGTTGACCCATAACCATGATGTTGGTTGCTGATGAAGTAGCAGGTGCCTACATAGCCTGGGGTGGGAGGGCACATCTCCAAATAACCCAAGCCGAATGTTGCTATGTTGAAACTGATGAATGTGAAGCAGGTGCCTACTAAAGTGGGGTGGGAGGGCACATCTCCAATGGGAACCCACTCCGAATGCTGCTCCAGAATTAAAATGGACATAACTCGGCCAATATAACTCAGAATATTTATTATAACCTGTTTTTAGAAGCAGAAGGATCATTTTGCATCTTCCTGTGAGTTGGAAATCCTTATCTGGACACTCTGAGATCTCAGATTCGCGCTGCAACAGTTCCGCCGTCACAAAAATTCCGATAAAATAGCTGATTTTAAATCAGCGATATCTCCCACATCCGAACTCCGATTCGACCCTTTTTTTTTTTGAAATTGGGTGATTTTTCGAGAGGAATCCAGATCTAGTATTTGTTTTTGTAAATTTTGTACCAAATGTTTCAGATCTGATCTGCAAATTCGCCGCCCAAAAAGAAATTCCTGCAAAAAAATGAGAAAAAAATTCTTCCTGCTTGACCCAAGAAAGTGCTCTGTGGAGGTTGTAGCACATGCCTGAAGTTTGTTGAATATTGCTGCAAAATTTGAAACTGAAATATGCATCAAACCCTCATTCCCATGGAATCATAACCTGCTCTAATACCACTGATCCGGATCTTGGGAGGAGGCCCCCAAGATATAAAAGATTGAAATGGATCTTGGGAGGAGAGACCCCCAAGATCTGAAAACTTGCATTGCCAGAAGAAAAATAGGAGAATGCCCAAAAAGCAACACCACAAAGAAACTTTTTATTAAAATCGACTGATCTGGATTTAAACAGGAACGCCACAAAATACAGAGATAACCATAACACAGATATGCAGCGGAAATAATGCTTCATTTCATTAATATAAAATACTGAAATATGTTTACAAACAACAATGGAAATAAACCAGCTAGGGCGATGGTAGCTTATCTCCGAGAAGAGATGTGTGGCTACATGCCTCTAAACTGTAAAGGCTACATTGTGGCAGACAAGCTGTCCAGTTATAATACCACGGGTCAATTCCATGGGTGAATGAATACCATGGGTGGATTTCACAATACCACGGGCGGATGCCATTTACAATACCATGGGTAAATTCCATGGATCGATGAATAATATGGGTGGATGAGTACCATGGGTTGATGCCATTTTCCATTCGGATCACAAGGACATCAAGATAAGATGGCAGTAGCATCACAACGAGTAGCACCATCAAGAGCAGCAGAAGGTAGCACATCTGCATGCAACGAACGCAAGAGGAAGGATGTTGACCACACAAAGGCAGAACAAAGCTGCAAGCTCAAGCAGATCCACTTGTGATGAAAGAAACTTTGGAGACTCAGGCTATGAGGTGACGACATCACATGAAGATCGCACAAAAAGAGAGAAGGGAACATAGAAGGAGTTGCATGTGTTGAAGCAAAAACTCAAGGAAGAATAGGTGCTGCACAAATGAGAGAATGAGTTGCTGCACGAACAGGTATAATAGCGGGTGCAACATGCACTCACGGATGAAACTGCACTTGTACAAGTTATAGATCCATCCCAACAGCTTGCACGGAGCAGACATGGTGCGTAGTGTTGTTGATCGTATGCAAGAGAATTAAGCAACATGCATGTCATTGTGTGCACGCATACAATCCAACCCATTTGGTACACTCGCCAAGGAGAAGACAAGAAGCAAGTCCAACTGGAGCTGAATATGTAGTTGATAGCCAACACACACTAGAAGATCAACATGGACATTTTGCATCAGTGTGTTGTCAGTTCGACCGCACCCAAGAGGACAATGCACATGCTAGAAAATGTGTTGGATGGAGGAACCATACCAATGCACCTGGATGCAACGAAGGCAAGAGTTTGCATCAACAAGATGTCACCATGGAGTGCATACACACCATCACAGATGACCAAGCTTGGCTTCAGCTCACCACCTTCACCATCACAAGCATGTCAAAGAGTTGGTCTCACCACAACAGACCGAGTGTCATTGATGTATTTCATGGCTTTCTCAAGCCATTTTTTCTCACATGGGCACATGTGCATTGTAATGTAATGTCTTTTCAAGTGGAAGTTCAAGTGTTGATAGTTGGATGTAACAATCATAGAGTAGAAGGAAAGTCATGAAGGTAGATGAATTTTCACAAAGGGAAATGCCAAGTGTCACCCCACCCTTTGCTATAAATAGAACCTCATAACTCATTTTAAAGGCTTTTGGTCAACCAAGCTTCTGATAAGGCTATCTTGGAGAGAGCTTGGATAGTACGGTAACGAGCCTTGGCTTCTCCACTGTGCAGAGCTAGTACATCTCTTTGGAGGAGTAGGAAGTTGTGGTTGTAACATTTCACTATCTGAACTAGTGGTTAGACATGGATGTATTGTATGACTAGAGCTTACACTTCTTAATATAATAAGAGCCAACACGTTTCATGCATATGTTGTATTGTATTCTATGCTATCTAGTTTACTCTAAATGATATATGTATTTGTTTTCTTACGCATGCATGTATGAACTATTATGTATAAGTATGTATGAATCTTTCTAAAATGTGTTGTTGGTTTAACCATCACTTTGGATTGCTCGTTAACTTGCTTTCCAGCTTGTGATGCATCTTCGCTCGTGTGTTCCCTCCCAAGCTACATACTATTACAAGTTTCCAAGGGGCGCACTCACTCCACCCTCAGTGTGTTAGAACATCTCATGCACCTTCCTTGACTTACTGCAGCTGTCACACCCTTGCTACCAACAGATTTATCTTACTTTCCTCTGTGTGAAATAGCGGTCAAGGAATTACCGTACGACCCACTGTTGGGACTCCTACACCAAATGATCTAAGGTCTAATTGGGACTTCTTACCGAGGAGATCCCCTAACATGTTGGCAAGTCCAGCACCGTCAACATTTCTGGCGCTAAAAGGAGGGCCAGATGACAAGCTGTGTACTCTCATCCTATTTTGAACCTTTGCATATCTATCATGGATTCTTGTACTCTTCTCCCTCTGTGATCTTTTTCGAATCACGAAGATGTTACCACACGAGGGAGTTTTTCAATCACTTTTCCACTTACACGTATTATGGTGAAGTCGAAGTGGCCTGGCCTGAGTTCTTACATGACTTTCTTTCCATGCTTCATGAGGAAGATGGATATTTTGATGAATAGGCAAGCTTGCTTCTTGCATACACACTTCGTGAATCCCCACATAAATGGTTGTGCAACCTACCAGATGACTTTGTGCACTCACTTGAGCACTTCTGTGATCTCATTGAAGACACTTTCCATCATTTTGATGCAAGCCATCTTGACCAAAAATTGTTACAACAACAGAAGGCTCCTCATGAATCAACTATGGATTTTTGGCAGCGCTTCCGTGACTTGCAGTTTCAAGCTCCGAAGAGCCAGATGAAATTTTTATATCTTTGGGGCCGATTCGAGTATTGTGTTAAGAAATCTACTCATCCCAAGAAGAAGTTTGAAATCCAACCTCGCTCAGCATTCTTCAGTGATGGAGCTGCGTAATCACGAATGGATGCGGTCACTATCACAAGTGACTGTCTGCCATCTCCTCATCAAACAACTCCACCACTATAGAGTGATGTTGAGGATCATGCTCACACACCTATTCAGTTGGCAGATCCTACCAATATCACTTCACTTAATTTTCGCATAGATTTGGTTGTGAGTCCATCGAGTCGTCATATGCATTTTGTTCCACAACCTCTGCCTTCGCACTCGGTTGTTCCTCCGGAAGATATTATCTTGTGTTCTTCCACTTTGGACTCTACACTTGTTGCGAACAAAGCACAAGCCACTGACAGAGTTGGTGTTGCACAACCAACATGTGCTATTATTCCTAAAGAATATGAGAGGGAGCTTGAGCATCAACACTCGGTGAAGGATGACTCCCTTTTGTTCGAGCCCCCTTCGTTCTTCCCTGACATCTTTGGTGAACTTGCCATCCATGATTTTGCATGTGTATCTTCATCCATGGATGCACCTATTTTTGATCACTCACAGAACACACTGGATGTCAGTCCATCATTTGACAACGAAGAGGATAAGATATTCATTGAAAATCCACTTGATCTTTCATCTGCCTTTTTTGGAAACGTAAAGGATGAATTTGTTCACTTTTCATCTACCCCTTTGTTCGATTCATCTGATCATGAGGATGCCAATGAAATCATTGATTTTTCTGATCGTGGTGGTCATGGTCCATTTACCCCTATATTCGATCACGATCATGATCCTATCGCAGTTGATTTTTTGAAGCCACCAGTCTATGATGATCTATCTATCAATGAAGTTGAAACTCCTAAGACTATCGAGGCATTTCAACCCAAGCTGACAGTTATGTCAGGCCCTTTCTCTCTTGGGGTTAGTCTCACCTCCGATCAGGAAATTGTTCAATCACCCAAGGCTCCTCATCACTCATCTGTATGCATTGACGATCAATCCCACACACAAATCATGCTTCCTCCACTCGAACTACACGATCCCATCACTCATGCATTGGAGGAATCTTACATTGCAAGCACATGTGCACGACGCAAGTTGTCTTTATTTCTTTCATTTGCTTGCATGTCATAATCAAGAGTGTGCATATGCTTCAAAGTTGCACGCAGTGCTGCACAACACCATGATAAGTCCATGGACTGCTCATGGACCAACTGGGTTATATCTTTCTTGCTTGCTGGTATGCACAACTGGGTTGCTTGCAGACCAAGCCTTCACCAACATGGGTCAACCAATGTGCCGATGGCTGCATTGGAAATATCACTTCACGTGATTAGGCCCATGCATCGTTAGTTTAGGAGTAGGAGTAGTGTTTGCTTTCAGTTGGTTTTCTTGCATTCTTGTTTGCTTACTTGTTTTGTTTGTTGGTATGTCTGCTTGTTTGTTTGATTACTCACTTTGCTTTCACTTTTGCTTATGCTTCTACTTTGCTTTGTTGTTGGTTCGCTTGTTTTGCTCATAGGTTAGTTTCACATGAAACCATGTATGACTCTTGAAACACATTGGGTAAAGTACAAGAGGCCTTGTACAACTATCACTACTTGGTTATCTATCATCTTGCCTCTGTGTGAAGAACTTGTTATCTTTATTCCATGATACGTTGAAGGAAAATATGTATTGTTCAAAGTGAACCTTAGTGGAAGAACAACACCTGCGTGCTAGCTAGTGTCACCTACTCGATTCAATTGTTTTTGGGTTAACCATTGTCAGCTTAATCAAGTAGAGTAAGGTGAGGGGGAAAACCTTAACATGCACATCAAAGGAATACATAAACTACTTCTCTGAAGGAACAACCTCTTTTACTCTCAATAAGTCGGGATCCCTCTTCCGCCTCCGAAATGAATAAGTGTTATGCATAGTTATCAAGATGAAAAATGAAAAAATGAAAAGTGAAAAAAATTTGAAAAAAATGAAAAATGAATAAGGCAAAAGAAGAGAAAGGATTCATGCGTATAGAGGTGATGCAAGTAACTTCGCCGGGGTACTGACCAAGCTCGCTGGCAGTGGAGCGATGCTTGTGTTCCTACGTGACTCCACTAGGGTATTGTCCAAGCCTGCTGGCAATAGAGCAACACGAGAGATGAAACTAAGACTTTGACGATTATATTGCTTGTGCACCAATATACCCCTCAACCCCAATCGAAACAATTGTGTTTCCTTGGCTTGGAATGTGTGTCAATCGACCAAGGGTTTGGTAGATGCTACATCTTATAATGAGGCTAGTGTGAAACGAAGACGAACTAAGAACCAGATAATACTTTTGGAGGTGTTAGACTTGTTTTTCACGAACAAGTTCCATTAAGAGACATAGAGTTCTACCATTTTGTCGCCAAGTGTTGTAGCGGCTACAACCACCCTCCAAAATTTTGCCTTAGCTTCATTTTGGAGCCTCCCTACCAACCTTTCACAACAACATGTCTTGCTTCATCAAGTACACAAGCTTCAGTGTTTTTCTTGCACAAAGGCAGCCTTTCTATTAGAGCTTGATGCATCCCCCTCACAGGATGTTTGTCTGGACTTGGTTTAGTTGCAGTCTAAGCAGCTCCCTCAAGGAATTGCGTAATTCTAGAGGGAAACCAACCTTCCCTCCAGAAATTGCGCAATTCAGTCTGGTAGCCTGCTGGGCTCCAGAATTGCGCAATTTTTCCAATCAAGATTCATCCAGGAAATTGTGCATTCCCTCCCAGCAGGGCTACTTAACCCAGGAATTGCATAGTCCTGGGTAGCATTCAACTTCTCTGCCCAGAAATTACGCAAATCTCTTGTGCATATAGCCCATCTCGCTTCCAAAAATGCGCATTTTCTCCCAGCAGTTGAGCAGCCTCTTGCATGTGCAGTTGAGTTGACCGGTTCCCTTTGGGACCGAGCAAAACTACTTTTTATGCATGGGCTACTTCTCCCAAGGCATCATGCAAAGGCATCCCTTGATTCAGGGATCTACTTTTAGCAGATGGAGGTTTCATGCAAGGATCATTTCGAAAACTTCCCACCAAGTGTCGCTCTTCCTAGATTTGCGTCATGCACATCACATCTTTGATTTTATCAAAACTCATGAACCAGACACTGCAGAGCTCATTCCCCACATCAACCTTGCAGCTCTGACATCCCACATTGCATCTAGGAGTCATCAACACATTCAATTCAACTATTTTGGGGTAAGCCTGCCTTCCATGTCTTGTGTTCCATTTCTGGCACTTTTTGTGTTTCGCTTCATACGAATGTTACCTGCATGATTTTAGTGAGCATTTGTTGTCGTTTTGAAATATACTAGCTTGTACCAGCACCATTTCAGTTTCCATTAACATATCACTGTTATCAGATGCAAGAACCTTTTTTTTTGCACAGACGGTCGTCGTTGTGGTGACTCGCTTCACACATATGCATGCCTTCCTATTTCCTGAATCCTGCACTCGTTGTTTGCATGAATGATCGTTCACTTTTGTTTGCACTCATCTCACCATGCATTCATACTTCTCATGCTTCTAGTCGCCCGTCGGCCAGATTGGGTTGCCTTGGCCTGGACCATGCCTTTCCCGGCTAACACTGTGCATTTCCAGAAGCGAAGGCTCTACCTTCCCTCCAGAAATTGCACAAGACTAGACAAGAACTGACCTCTAGGCTTGCTTTGCGCAATTCTTAGAGGTAGTGTCCCGTTGGCCCCAAAAACTACGCAATGCAGTTTGCTGGTTGCATGTCACTACAAACTGAAATTGCGCATTACACAGTTTTAGTCCTTAACAGGTCAAGATGGACTGTGCATTATGCAGTTCCAGTAGTCAGTCAGCCTCCCAATAACCCAGACTATGCCTTGCACAAATTTGGCAGTCAGTCTCCCAACCTCCCAACAGAAATTACACAACCTTCATGATCAGTCACATAGGTATGTTGCAAGTCAGTTCTCAAGTTTGTTTTGGTTTTTGACTGACAGATTTCTTGCCATGAGTGTTGCTATGTATACAGGCATCACAGGTGTTTGTCTATCTCTCAGCAGCACAATTACAATGGCCTTCAGGAGAGCAGAGTCAAAGGACACTGTTGAGAGCACAACGTGGGTTGCAGCCAAGAAAGTGTCTATGAGCTTGCCTACTTATGAAGACATCAAGTTGTTCATGGACAAGGACATCAAGATAAGATGGCAGCAACATCACAGTGAGCAGCACCATCAGGAGCAACAGCACACCTGCATGCAATGAACGCAAGAGGAAGGATGTTGACCACATAGAGGTGGAACAAAGTTGCAAGCTCGAGCATATCCACTTGTGATGAAAGAAACTTTGGAGACTCATGTTGAGGTGACAGCGTGACATGAAGATTGCGCGAAGACAAAGAAGGGAACAAAGAAGGAGTTGCATGTGTTGAAGCATCAACTCAAGGAAGAATAGGAGCTACATAGATGATAGAATGAGTTGCGATAGGAACAGGTACAATAGTAGGCGCAACATGCACTCATGGATGAAATTGCACTCATACAAGTTATAGATCCATCCCAGTAGCTGGCACGAAGCAAACATGGTGAGTAGTGTTGTTGATCATATGCAAGGGAAAATTAAGAAGCATGCATGTCATTGTGTGCACACATATGATCCAACCCATTTGGCACACTCACCAAGGTGAAGACAAGAAGCAAATCCAACTGGAGTTGAACATGTAGTTGACAGTTGATGTGCATGACCACTAGCACACACTGGAAGATCAACACAAACACTATGCATCAGTTTATTGCCGGTTCGGTCACACCCAAGAGGACAATGTGCATGCTAGTGGACGAGTTGGATGGAGGGACCATACCAATGCAACGGAGGCAAGAGTTCGCTTCAACAAGATGTCACCACGGAGCGCATGCACACCAACATGGAGGACCAAGCTTAGCACCAGCTCACCACCTTCACCATCACAAGCATGTCAAAGAGTTGGTCTCACCACAATGGACCGAGTGTTAGTGATGTCTTGCGTGGCTTGATCAAGCCATTTTGTCTCACATGGGCACATGTGCATTGTAATGTAACATCTTGTCAAGTGGAAGTTAAAGTGTCTATAGTTGGATGTAACAGTCATAGAGTAGATGAAGGGTCATGAGGATAGATGAACTGTCACAAAGGGGAATTTCAAGGGTCACCCAAAACTTTGCTATAAATAGAACCTCATAACCCATTGTAAAGGATTTTGGTTAGACAAGTTTCCGATAAGACTATCTTGGAGAGAGCTTAGACAGTATTGTAACAAGCCTTGGCTTCTCCACTACGTAGAGCTAGTACATCTTTTTGGAGGAGCAGGCGGTTTTGGTTGTAATGTTCTACTATCGGAACTAGTGGTTGGACATGGATGTATTGTATGACTGGAACTTACACTTCTTAATATAATAAGATCCAACACGTTCCATGCATATGTTGTATTGTATTCTATGCTATCTTGTTTACTCTAAATGATATATGTATTTTTTTGCTTATGCATGCATGTATGTATTATTCTTTATAAGCATGTATGAATCTTTCTGAAATGTGTTGTTCATTTAATTGTCACTTATTTCTCACTAACTTTCTTTCCAGCTTATGATGCATCTTCGCTCATGTGTTCCCTTCCAAGCCGCGTACTATTACAGGTTTCCAAGGGGTGCATTCACTCCGCCCTCGATGTGTTAGAACCTCTCATGCACCTTCCTTGACTTATTGCAACTGTCACACCCTTGCTACCAACATAGTTATATTACTTGCCTTTGTGCGAAATTGCGGTCAAGGCATTACCGTATGACCCACTCCTACACCAAACGGTCTGAGGTCTAATTGGGACTTCTTACTGAGGAGATCCCCTGTCATGTTGGTGGGTCTAGCACTGTCAACAAGTCCTTACGATCGGCCTGGTGTTCCTTTGGAGTTATCTCGTCATACATCTCGGATTCCTCCTCGTCAATTGTTTCTACCCATGGATTCAAAAGGTGAGATCCCAACCTCTTCTCTGTTTCATTTGGAAGTTTCCACTACTCATACTCCTCATGTCAATGATGAGAAAGGGTATGAATTTCCTCCAGAATTATTTCCTTTTACAGTAAGAGTCAAATCTCACACACTTCCTGAAACTAGTGGACCTATGTTTCCACCTGGTTATACAACCTTAGCCCAGTTAGTTTCAGGAACTCCTAGTGCTTCATCCTTGTATCAAAATCCCATTTGGTCTTCAAATTCCATGCCTACTACTGGTCTGTTCATTCCAAACGTGACCTCTCAAATTTTTGTACAAATTGTTGTCATGTCAGTTCCCGTTCAACCTACGATTCCATCGCAACCTGTATCGTCATTTCAACCATCCATTCCAGTACAACCGATTGTTTCAAGTCAAGTTTCAGTCAGTTCTTCTACCCCTCCGTCAAGTGGACAGAATGTACCACCACCTAGGGGGGGAATCCAAACATTCCTCTTGTGTCAAGTGAAACCCATGTGAGTGGATTACAATCTCACATGGTTGGAGTCAATCAGCCTTATTCTAGTGGTATTGCTAACCTCGTTGGTCCATTCAGGTTGGATAATATCCAGTATCAATAGCCTTATATGACTCAAATTCCACTCCAACAGGATTATGTCCCATATGGTTCGCAAGCCTTGGTCAATCCATCTTACACTCCATAAGAATGAGCTTATGTCCAACCTGGTCAATCCACTATTCCTGGTGGATATGGTTAGATTCAATTCAGAAATTACCAATACCCTCAGGGTATATCCCAAGGAACTGTCCAACAACCTTTGCAGCAACAAGGGCAACCATTACAACAGCAATATTAATAGCCTTTGTAGTAGCAAACTCAGTTTGTTCTGCAACCTACTCAACCTTTGTATTCACAAGACCAACCTTTGCAGAAGCAAGGCCAACCTTTACAACAGCAAATTCAACCTTTGCAACAGCAAAGCCAACCTCTGCAGCAAGCTCAATATGTATATCAACAAGGTCAGTGCTTGTAAACACAAGGTCAACCCTTGGAGCAATAGGGCCAATCTCTTTAGGTCCAGGGTCAACAAGTCCAACAACATTATAATTCGTATGTTACGTATAATGCTTATCAACAGCCTATGGTAGGTCAATATCAAACCTACCCTGGACAAAATACACCTTATGGTCAAGGTACCCCTCAGTGGGGGAAAAATCAAATCCCGTATGGTCAAAATCCTCCACTGTGGGGGTAGAATCCTTACCAGAAAGGTTGGAACCCGTAGTTTGGGCCTCCTCAAAGGCCCTACATGCCATTTAATCCACAATTGCCTTTTTTAGCTACGTTGGAACTACCTGATGTCTCGAGGCTTATCAATGATCCTATTTTTCATTTGCCTTACTGGCCTCCAATTCCTACTAAAATCTTGAGCGATTGCTCTAAGTTCGAAGGAGAGTCTAAAGAGGACCCACAAGCTCATGTGATGACATATCACTTATGGTGCTCTTCAAATTCATATGTTGATGATTCTATCCATCTCTGCCTCTTTCAAAGAACCTTAATAGGTGCTACCGCAAAATGGTATATCGAGTTGCCTCAAGCTACCTATGATGACTTTAACTCTTTAGATATGGCCTTCCTCACCCACTTCCAATTGTCGGTTCGATATGAAACTGGCACTCATTTGCTCACATCCCTGAAGCAAGATACTGTGACCCACATTTCTGATCATATCCATGAATGGAGACATCGACATCACCTCATCAAATTTGAGATTCCTGATGATTTGTTAACTGAATGGTTCACGAAATCATTCGTAAACAAAATTGTTGCAGATATAGCAATGGGTGGATGTGTTACTAAGGACCAAGCTATTGCCTGTGCTCAGTATCTAGACTTAGTCTATTCCCAATCTGGCATGTTATATGAGATGTTTCTTGATGCTCCAAGACCATCTTTGGATTCGGCAGCCTCAAAGTCTCCCGATGTACCACCTGTTGATGGTGTAATTGGTTCAGTGTCTCAAACTTCCGCTAAGACTTCTTCGAAGAAAAAATCTCTTCCAATAATCCTAGTAAAACCTCTAAGGTACATGTTATTCAACCTACCACAACGGAGAAGACCTCAAAAGGTAAGAAAAAGGGTAAAGCTAAAGCTAAAATCGATACCTTGAAATAGGATCCACCCAAATCATCTATTGATGATGCTTCCAAGCAAAAGCCAAAATATCCTTGCCTCATCTGTGAGGAAGACCATTATACCAAGGATTTTCCCCGACGTGCTGAAGTTAACCATTTATTGAAAGGGACTCCAACTATTTTGAAAGAACCATTTCCATCTCAGCAGACACAGTTGGTAGACCAACCACAATCCTCTGCCTCCTCTGGTTCCCAAGTTTTCATGATGCAAGGTTCATCGCCTATTTCGATCGCTACTCGAACAAAGGACTATCAAACCCCGCAAAAGCAGACGGTGGAGAAAGAATTCACTGATATACCTTCTACTTCCACTCCATCTAGTTTTAGTCTACTCCATATTGAGTGTCCTATCAATGAATCCATAATTCGACCACCTCCCAAAGGTGTATTTCAGAAATCATCTTCTAATATGAATGCTAGAGTTGCACATCATTATAATATTGTTGAAGATTTAGCTCAAGCACCTTCGATGATGTCTACTTTAGAGGTTCTCGAAACATTTAAAACACAACAAAAATCGTTGTTGTCTGCTATAGGTGTTGTTGATCCTGTTGATTTGAGTTTAATTAGCTTTGATCTTGAAAACCATGTACCTCGTCTTCCTCCTCAGATTGCTTTTCTGATTCAAGTTATCATTAAAGGAAATATGATCCATTGGATTGTTATTGATGAAGATGCTTCCATCTGCATCATGTATGTTTCATGTTGGAAGGCCATTGGCTCTCCTCCTCTCAATTGGTACCCGAACGCTTTGGAGGCCTTTGATGGCAGAGGCTCTCATCCATATGGTGTTCTCACAAATTTACCTATCACATTGGAAGGAAAGACTGTTGAGCTAGAAGTAGAAGTTGTAGACACGAATCTCAATTACAACATTCTTCTTGGGTGAAGTTGGACCCACGCCATGTTTTTTGTGGTTTCTTATTTGTTTTGGGTGCTTCATTTTCCTCATGAAGGAAAAATAGTCATCGTCGACCAACTTTGTTTTTTCTCTTCCGGTACATCGAACGGAAATGTCCCATATGTGGGAAATACCAAAATTCCTTATGAGAGTGTGGGGGCAAGTCTTTTCAAATACTCTGCTTTAAAGGGTACTTTTTCTCTCCCACCTTCGAATATCCCACCTCTGAATATCACTTTGATCAATACAATCTCTATTTTTATAGATCCTTGGATTCTTCCTACTCTAGATCAAATTGATTCATTTGGTGATTATATGTCGTTAAGTCCACTAGAACAAGCTTATCAAGAAATTTTCTCGGCTTCAACGGCTGCTTCAGAATGTCATTCTGTTTTTAGTGTGAACCTCGATACTTATCTGCCATATCCTTGGCTTGGTCCATGGGATTCTCCGAATCCTTTGAACAAGACATTCTCCACTGATGAGAGTATCGCTGAGGCTATGTCTTTGAACGAAACTCCTTGGAATCTCCATTATCATTCTTCATTTCTTCCCAGCCTCATTTAGATGCCTTCGTGTCTTGGAGATTTCGTTTCTCATAACCCAACACATCCACTTCAAACACTTGTTTTGGTGCACGAAGTCCTATCTGAGGGTAATATGGGAAACATTACTACAACCCTACCCATTGAAATTTCAGTCCAACCTGAAATCATCAAAATCTTTCAACTAGGGGCACCTTTTCCTCATCATGAGATTAAGGTTTTTCTGCTTCATCTCATGATATTTTTTCACCGAGTCTCTTACCGTTTGCCCGTTATCGCAATGGTGTTTTCATCCTTTAACTCATAACCCTCACTCGCCCTGGGGGCATTGGGGCATAGCCTTTTATGAGTTTTACTCTATTATTTGGCCAAGTCGATGCTTACACGTCATGTCAATGGTAAAACTTCAGTTTTATTCTCTGTTTATCGATTATCCAAGTCCAAAAATGCACTCCATCTGAACTTTTTACGTGAAGTCATTCGTGTAATTACTTTTTGTACATTAGTGTGTGAATTCATTGGTGTGCGCTTTTTTATTTTTGGTGTGTTCGTTTTCTTTACAAACATGTGTTGTTCTGCTTACCTTGTGTTCCACTTGGTTTGCAGATGTCGTCGAGTCATTATGTTGGTGGTGTTTGTCGTAGTACACCAAATTTGTTTTCCGCAACTTGGGCACTCTTTGCCCCTGATGACGAGTTGATTGACTTACAAGGTATATGCCTCGGTCAAACAACTAACAATATTGTTGAATACAGTGTAGTCATTGAACTATTTTCAGAAGCAGTTTCTCTTGACATTAGAGATTTAGTTGTCAAGTTAGATTCACAAATTGTTGTGTTACAGTTAAATAATCATTATTCGGTAAGAAATCCACAGATATTGCGTATCTATCTATGTGTTCGATTACTGTAAACAAATTTTGATTTTATCACATATCAACATATTCCACGTAACTTGAATACATTAATAAATGCATTAGCAAACTATGTTCTTGATAGACATTTGTGTAATTTATAAAACCAATCACATCATCATGGTAAATGAACACATAAGTATAAAATAAAACATGCATATGTATACATACATACATACATACATATATATATATATATATATATATATATATATATATATATATAGATATATATATAACATCTGTCAAAGTGTTTACATCAAAATCTCAAAAATAAAGTGTTCCAAGACACTTGGCTTTCAATAGCCTAAAAAATGTGTAAAAAAACTAGAAAGGATATCAGCCCGCACGATGCTCATGGGAGCATGAGACTGATCTGATCACTCTGCCTAACAACCGACGTAGTCTCACTGACACTCCTACGGTGTGACTCTGCCATCGCAGTGGCACCTCATCTATGGTGGCACAATATGGTATCCCCTGGGTAATCACGTCTAGGTTGCGCTCCATCTCTACCAAGGGGTCCTCCCCTTCCTTATAATCAACGCCTACTGTCTGATGGAATTCTCGTCGTGCTATTGGCAACATGCCCGATGCTCTTTCAGATCCAACATCTGCACATTTATCATAAGTTAAATCTTAGTTACACTTTTACAAAAAGTTTATAAAACTTGAAAAAATCAAAAAATAAGTTTTACCTGTGCTAGTCCACTGTTCTCCCAGTGGCAAAGGTAGATCTGAATCCCATATGAAATATGTGTCAGCATAAGCATAATCTTCCACATCAAGTAACTGGCGATGTAGCCAACCGAAAAACTATTGAGGGAAATGCATCTGTTGGCCCCCTCCTCCTCGGGGCATGAGCTCACTCCACTGCACTAGCCTCAGATCTTGGGGGGCAGGATCTAGGACCTCTGCACACGAGTTCCAAAACAAGGGCACCTGATCTAGGAAGAAAGTAACCAATATTGAACTGAAACCAAACTGTTTCAGGTTCCCTCGTTTACCCTTGGTTAGTTGTCTCTTCATATTGTCCAGTAGTCCTCCACACCAGTTGAATACTATGGGAGTCAGACAATCTACTGCATATCGGAATTGTGACTGTGAGGCTTCGTGAAGAGCTTGCATGCTTGATATGCAAGCTATGGTGAACATAATTGTTCTTAGGGGGCAATTAGTGATTGTTGCTATCTTCAATTTCCCGCCTATGGTCATCTCAAAACCTAGGAAATGTCTCCTGACTAAACTACTTGTACTCTCACCTCCTGGAGGAGATCCAAAGAGTTAGACTCTCTCTCCCCTCCCAGACAATTCGATGATGAAATAAATGTCTATTTCTTCTAGCACTAGCTCTTAGTCTTTAATTATGAAGAGTTCCCAATCAACATCCCATAAGCTGATCAAATAAAGTAGCAGCTCCATTTGAGCTCTTAGTCCTGTAGTTCTGAAGAACTTAAGCAATCCACAGTTCCTCAGAGCATTGATACATTCAAGATCTTGGGCTGCCTGATGATCTTCTGCCTCATGGCCCCATTCTTTCCATTCTAGCACCATGGTGGTAGAAATCTCCTACAAAACATCATTAAACACAAGTTAGAAACTTTTTCATGGATCAAAACTGAGAATTTTTTCTTTAAAGAGGGTTTTTCCTTCAAAAAATTCCACCCCAGAAACATTGTGCCTATTTTTATTAACAGAGTGATGCCATCACTAGGAATTTTTGGCTCAAGAGCGGTCATCACGGGTCCGATGAGCAAACCCACAATGATCGCCCGTGCGGTTTAAAAACAAAAATCCTCCTACTTAAAGAAAAAACTGAATGAAAAGGTATAAAAGTACAATGAATTACAAGAGTACATGCAACATTATTACCTGTTGAAGATGGTTCAAGGAATGATTCATTGGATCTCTTGCACTGTTCGTTTGACAATCGAGCAAAATAGGGCACAAATGCACTCTCAAAACTTACTTTGGTGAAAAAATATTGATAAATATCCACCTGCAACCCTAGCCGCGCCTTCTGAGCGACCCCGCTTGCGCTCTGCCTCATGGAGCCTGGAGGCGGCCCTGCGGCCCCTCCTCCCTTTCCACCGGAGATCGAAGCCTTCAAGGCTCTTGTATCTGCAACAGGAAAACGTCAGGTCTCAGGCCCGCAGCAAAAATTCGTCAAAAAACTGGACAGTATACCCAAGGTGGCCTTACCAGAGGAGGAAATCTGTAGATCTGCGCTGAATCTAGCAGAAAAAGGTCTGATCGGCCAGTTCACCGGGTTGTGGCCATCCCCGAGAGCAGTCGAAGAATGGGTTAAAAGGAATTGGCTACCTTTGGTAAATGAAGGAATCAAGATCTATTTTGTAGGCAAAGGGTTCTTCGTTTTCTTGTTCGACAGTACAGAGGACAGAGGCCTGATTTTCAGAAACGGGCCATACTTCATGGGGCCTCAAGGACTCTACTTGAACAAATGGTCTACTGATTTTGATCCAGCGCAAGACGTGCCCAAGGCGGTTCCTGTTTGGGTGCGCCTCCCGCATCTTCCCCTGCATTGCTGGAATCAAAGCTCACTTCAATCCATAGGAAACGCACTTGGAAAATACATAGACTAGGCCCCAAGGAAGGATCAATACTCTTATGCCCGGATCTGCGTGGAGGTTGATCTGGAAACAGGATTACCCGAAGCGATTTAGCTATCGGTGGCAAACTGGACACACATACAAGAGCTTGATTACGAACAACTGCCTTTCAAGTGTCGATTCTGTCATGAGTACGGGCACTTTGCAAGATACTGCAAAAAAAGAAACGAGGAGACAACAGAGAAGGATAAAGAAGATCAATGGAAACAGGCAAAGAAGACAACATTCAGTAGACAGAGTAACAAAAACAAGGCTAAAGGGACAGAGAACAAAGTAGATAATGGAAGCACAAGTAACCAAAACGCCGGAAGCAGTGAAACAAAAGGCAATGAGGGGGATAAAAACCCCTTTGAAATCCTCACACCTCCTTCAGATCCTCCGGAAGCAGGGGAAGAAGAAACACCACAGCAGGAGAATATTGAAACCATGGAGCCAGGTAATGACCCAATCCCCAACCCAAGCAATCTTTCTTCCCCTTCATACGCAGATATAATCAAAAAAAAGAAGAAAACCATAGAGAATATGGGATCATCAGATGATGAAACATTTGAAAGGTCAACAAAAAGGGCTGGACGAAGATCAAACAAGGAAACTAGAGAAGAGGAGTCAGAAAGACAAAAAACCCTCGGCAGTCAAGCTACCATCGAAATGACACTAGGGAGGAATATCAGGCCTAGGGCCTCCAAAGGAGGAGGGCCTACCCCTTTAAGTGGTAAATGATACAGTTGATCTCTTGGAACTGTAGGGGTCTGGGTAATCCCAACAAGGCAGAGGCTATCAAAGACTTATTGAAGATGGAGTCCGCAGACATCCTTATGCTCCAAGAGACCAAAGTAGAAGGGGAAACCCTTCTAAACACCAGTATGTTGAAATGGAAATTTGATTCAGGAAAGGTTGTTAGTGCAAGGGGATCGGCCGGTGGAATAGGCACGTTTTGGTCAAAAAGCTCATTCACCTTGGAGCGATCCACAGAGACCCAACATTGGATCCACACAGATCTGCGACACACGGTAAGCAATCTCTCCTTGGCTCTTTTTAATCTGTATGTTCCTGTCCACTATGAAGAAAAGAGAGAGTGTTGGAGGACACTAATGGCCTATATAGAGCAGATCAACCCTTCAAACATAGTCATTGGAGGAGATCTGAATATCATACTAGACCCCAAAGGAAAAAGAGGAGGGATATATTCTAGGGACCCCTTTGTCAACACTATGGGCAATCTGATTTTACAGTGGGACTTAGTTGACTTCAAACCTATAAAAGGCAAATACACCTGGTCCAACAATAGATCAGGAGAAAATCAAATCTCAGCTAGGCTGGACAAGTTCCTCACCAGCAGTACATTAATGTTGGACAATAGAATGGTTTACTCTAAGATCCTCCCCAAGCTTACATCGGATCACAAGCCAGTTCTACTTTGTATCAAAAAAGAAGAAGATCTCGGCCCTCTTCCTTTCCGCTTCAGCCCTCTCTGGGCAGGCAAAGACGGATTCTATGAAACTGTTTAAACAGCCTGGAGGATAGCTGTTTATGGATCCCCAAGTTATGTGTGGGAACAAAAAATAAAAAACACCAAAAAAGCTCTAAAAGATTGGATTAAAAAATCTTTGCAAACCCCAACTAGCCAAAGGAAAGAAGTAGTTCTTCAGCTGGAAAGAGTCCAATTCGAAATGGAGGAGAAAGATCCCTCTCCCACAGATTTAGACATAGAAAAAACTGCCCAAAGGAAAGCATATTGCTGTTTCAGAACTGAAGAAGAATATTGGCGTTTAAAGTCCAGAAGTTTGTGGCTCAAATCTGGAGACAGGAACACCAAATACTTTCATAGACAGTGCAGGGCACGAGTCTCCCGTAATCACATAGCAGAGATAACAAGCACAACCGGACAGGTGTATAATGGATTTACACAAATCAAAGAAGCAGCTGTCACTCATTTTCAGAATCTTTTAAGTGCGGAAAGAAATGGAAATGAGGAGGACGCAGAGGAGTTCCTCTCAACCATCCCAAACCTAGTCAATGAGGAGGACAACGACTCTCTGATGAGCCCAGTCACGGATGAGGAGATAACCAATGTAGTCTGGTCCATGGAACCGGATAAAGCTCCAGGACCCGATGGGTTCTCAGCTCACTTCTACAGAATCTGTTGGGAAATCATCAAATACGACCTATTCAGAATGGTAAGAGGAATCGTGAGGAAGGCAAAACTAGGAGGAGGAATAAACTCTACCTTCCTAGCCTTAATTCCCAAGGAAACAAACCCAAGGACCTTTGACAGATATAGGCCGATTTCTCTCTGCAACTTATCTTACAAGATAGTGGCCAAGCTGCTGGCCAACAGAATCAAGCCTCTCCTCCCAAAGCTCATCTCTCAAGCACAAGTAGGATTTGTAAAAGGCAGACAAATCCTGGATAATGTCATCCAGATTGAAGAAGCTCTCCATTCCAGCCTAACCAGGAAAGAACAAGGTATGATCATTAAATTGGATATGTGCAATGCCTTTGATCGTGTTAACCGTTGCTTTTTGTTCAGGGTTCTAGCAGCTTTTGGCTTTAAACAGGATTTCATAAACCTCATCAAGGCTTGTACATAAAACGTTTGGATCGCCCCAATGGTGAACGACAGACCAACGGAATTTTTTCAAGCAACCAAGGGATTGAGGCAGGGTTGCCCCCTTTCGCCCTTCCTATACATCTTGATGGCAGACGTTCTAAGTCGCAAGCTAACCCAAGAGAAACAAGTCGGTACCATTCCAGGGATAAGGATAGTTCAAGGCATAGCCCCGGTGAATCATGCGCTATTCGCAGATGATTCAATTCTGTTGGGGGGCGCATCCATGAGAATTGCAAGCGCTTTCAAAACCATTCTTCAACAGTACTGTAACATCACCGGTGCATTAGTCAGTGAAAGGAAAAGTGCAATATACAGTTGGAATATCGATCAGCATGCTACAGATAGAATTGCCAACGTTCTGGGGTTCAAAGGATATGCTTTGTGGGAAAAAATAAAATATCTCGGCTTACCTTTGACGAGGGGCTCCAATCAAAATCAACTGTGGGATGAGGTGATATCTAAATTCAAAAATAAGATAACAGCGTGGGGCGGAGTCTGGCTCACCACCAGAGGCAAACTCACCCTCATCCGATCCGTGCTCTCTGCCCTGCCCACATATCAAGCCTCGCTGCTGCTGGCTCCAAAACAAATCACTGACCAAATATCCAGCATCATTCGAAACTTTCTCTGGAGCGGAGGGAAAGGTAACAAAGATCGCTTCCATCTCATCAAATGGGAGACTGTGAAACACACAATAGCTGAAGGCGGACTCCAGATCCGCGACCCCCAACATGCAAATCTGGCATTGGGAGGCAAACTCCTGTGGCAATTAATCACAGAACCTTCGCACCCAATCAGTCAGTTGCTGAATCTCAAATATTTACAAAAGCAACCAATCTCATCTTTCAATCCAGCGCAATCTCCAAGAGGAACGCAGGCCTGGAGGCTGTGTTGCAGAGGGATCGAATTCTTCCGAAACCATTTATACAAAATTCCTGGGAATGGCAAAAATTCGCTACTATGGAAAGAAAGAATCATGAATCACTCCCCTCTCTCAACCATCAACGAAATAGCAGAGTTGAGAGCCTGGTTAATCTCTAAAGGAGTAAGGAAAATTGAGGATATAGTAGAGTGGGATCTCAATGGCAACTGGCAGCGCTGGACGTTGCCAATCATCCCAACCCACTTAAAAGAACAGTCAAAAATTCTGTTAGAGGCAATAACAGATTTTACACCTGTGCACAAGGAAGAGGAAGATCAATGGGGATGGGGAAAAACAGGAGAGTACACGGTCAAACAAGGCTACTTTCAAATGCAAGAAAAACAGGAGTCACAGTACCCGGAATCAGTTTGGAAACAGATATGGGAAAACTTCAGCATCCCCAAGATCAACTTCTTCAGTTGGACCTTATTCCACAATAAAATCTTGACCGGAGACAATTTGTGCAAAAGAAACTTTGCAGGCCCGCATCATTGTGTCCTCTGCAAGAACGCTTCAAAAACTGCAGTCCACTTGTTTATTGACTGTGATTATGCTCAGAAAGTGTGGAACAACTTCTTAATAGGGCTGAATGTGAGCCCCCCAACTCGTTGTCAGATCACAGAATTGTTTTTGACATGGAAAACTCGGTACCCCCACAACATCAACGAAAAATCTCTTTGGCACAAGTTATGGATTGCTGCACCGAAATATGTTTGTTGGAAGCTGTGGCTCTCCAGGAATGAAGCTCTCTTCAATCAAAAAGACATAAATGCAGAAGCAGTAGCCAGGCAGGCCAAGGATCTCCTCTTAGAAACTCTGAGACAAACTAGTGTCAAAGACAACAACCTCAGAAATGAAGAAAAGACATGGCTAGAAGGTTATACACCCATGCAAACTACATATGCCATCATCCGTCCAAACCACAAGGAAAACTGGCAGTACAGAGACAACTCGGACAATTTTCAAAATTGGTGGAAGTCACAAGGTAAATGCACAATTTTCTTCGATGGGGCTTCGAAAGGAAACCCAGGCAGGTCAGGAGCAGGAGGTGTCATTTACTTTCAGAATGGCAGAAAAGAGGAATTCAGTTGGGGACTTGGGCTGAAAACCAACAATCAAGCGGAAGCACTCAGTCTTTTAAAAGCTTGTCAACTGACCAAAAAAGGAAACGCAAATGAAATCATAGTTTTTGGAGATTTAGAACTGCTGATAAGGTCTCTAATACACAAGAAAAGCCTCAAAGATCCAGTCCTAAACAAGCAGCTAGCAAGAGTAAACAGATTAATGAAGGAATTCTCATCAGCACAACTCTTCCACATCCTCAGAGATTTAAACACTGATGCAGACAGGTTAGCAAATGTAGGATGCAATCTTGAAAAAAGTATGATCAGCATAAATGCAGAGACTCCGAAAATGGCAATCATTCCTTAGGAGCACTAGGAAAACAGAGGAAAACAATGAAAGTGTTTTGTAATACTTGCTTGGCTTTAGCCTCTAATAAATAAAAATACTCGTTTCAGTTAAAAAAAAAAAAAAAAAACTTACTTTGGTGAAATGGTAAAAACGGTTTTACTTATGGGCTATTTATAACTTTTGAGTTCATTTTTGCCAATATTTTATTATTATTTCTTGATATCGGTGATGGATGAATTTCCTTGTGTAGTTACAGGTACTTTCTGGTGAACAAGTGACTGGTTCAAAAGAGTTTTTGTTTTATCTCTTTTTCAGAATCGTTAAAAATAAACAAAAAAGGAACCCCCCTCGAGTCATCTTTAAGCTCTTTTCTGACTCTTGAAACATGAAAAGATCGCCGATTATTTTTCATTTCAAACTCGTTAAATTAAATGAATTGACATCATCTCAATATATGTTTACCCCTTTTTTGGGCTAAGATTGACTATTTGTGAAAAAGGTACACCTTGGTCGACATGGTCAAGAGGTTCTCTCGAATATTGTTTTCTACCTTTTCGGGTTCGAGAGACAAATTATGAAAAGGGATATGATGGAGTTTTATTTTTTCGTCTCTTTTTCGAACTCTCTAAATGTGAAAAAGATATCGAGTTATTCTTACATCGAACTCGTTAAAATATTACAACAAAAGACTCGTCACCATGATGATACCGAGTTTTTCCTTCCTATGACTCGTAAAAATTACTAGGATGGATTCATTCGAAGAATGAACTTACATGACAAGCATATGCTATCCCCTTCAAGCTTGTGATAAAAATAATTGGGGTACTCACTAGAAATAGTGGGGAAAAATGAAAATGAAACATCCTTTGTATAGGCAGCATGTCGCTCTTGAACATGACACTCTTCTATTTTCGTGTTGGGTTTGAGATATCCTCACTCAATCACTTGTCCTCCCGGGTTTGGGTGATCCATTTTTTCCTCTCATATGACTATTCCATTTTGTCATCATGATCTTTAGTCCTATGTTGACTCAAATGCTGCCACACTTTGGAGTCATTTTGCCATTGTTCAAGAGAAGTCCTATCTGTAGTTATTTACCTATACATTGTCTAACCCATCGTTACATCCTTGGATCTTATTCATTTCATTCCACTTTATTCCTTGTTTCATGTCGATGATGGGGGATTCATCATGGTCGTCCTTCGACGGGTCACTTCTTATCGACTTCAGCTCATTATCTGGGAAGGTGACTTAGAGAATCCCTTTTAGTACCTTAGAGCTTGCATGCCTTAATGGCAAGTTCTTCACATCTGACGACAGGTTTCCATCATTGGCCTTTGATTGGATGATTCCACGAGTGTTCAGATTCATCTTCATTATCACATTCATGAATTGTATTGTTATACCTTGAGAGCCATTTTCATCATTGGTGATTTCTCTCGTGCCTGTTAACGACCCACATCATTGGCTAGTAATCAGGCGGTTTTCTAGCATGTTCGACTTCGACACATTCATTCGCATGTTAGAATTCATACTTTGATCGGATTGGGATTGAGTGCAAGACCCTGAGTCTTGTCTGATATGACTCAGGCTGCATGGAGTTATGTGGTATTCATGATTGTACACATGTTTCTGCTATACGAATGGATGTGAC
Organism: Pinus tabuliformis; assembly: GCA_031772625.1. Lineage (NCBI taxonomy): Eukaryota > Viridiplantae > Streptophyta > Pinopsida > Pinales > Pinaceae > Pinus > Pinus tabuliformis. Next base: position 1,176,426,096 of record CM062813.1, read on the forward strand.
CATACTGTGGGACTTTACATTTATGATGATCCTTCTATATCGAATGGTTGCATCCATACCTCGTATCTTAGATTTACAAATGATCCTTCTCATTTGGATGGTTGCGCCCGTACCATGGATCCTTTCATATAGTCCTTGTCATCTGAATGGCTACGTCCATACCGTGGATTCATGTTTTGATATCAGAAATGTATATGTATATGCATGCTTGATTTGCAGGTCTCCTAACAATGTTTGTCCTTGTTCTTGTAAAATCTCGTAAATCATCTCAACCATCACTCCTCGTTCTGCCTTCACATTTTAGGGGGCATCTTTTACATAGTATTTTGTCACACCTCTTGCACTTCCCTGTGACATACCCTGAAGTGCCTGAAACATAACATTATGTAGTGTACTCATTCATATATGCAGCTCGAATCCTCCCTAAGACATTGATTGGAAAATTCCTTGAGCTTCCCCTAAAGGAAATTGCTATTAAACCCTAATTTGAGAATCATCACTCTTATGAGACTAAAAAATGCGATGGTTGTCTGTTGTATTATGCTTGACCCATGATGGCATCGCTCTGTTTACTTGTATACCTATGATGATTCCAAAAAAAAAAATTTCCCAAAGACGATGAGAAGCTTCGTGATCTAGAAGCTTCCAGAGCAGCAAGTTGGTGGTTGTTCGACATAGATGAGGTCGAGTCCTCCCAACTTGGGCTCTTGGTCTTATCCCTATGAGCTACCTCCTTGAGATGAGGGCCTAGTCCTATCATTGGAGACATCCTAACTCCCTTTCCCAGCCTATATATTCATTCTCTCCCATTACCAAATGGTTGGTCTATGCCTATTTGCACCCTTATGCTAAGATTATGCCTATATGCTACTCATTTGGCTTGGAGAAGGAGTGCTTGGAGAGCGTAGCTTGGACTTGGACATTCATTCAAGGAGAGCTTATCAATGTCAAGGTTTGTATGCTTCCCCTTCATTTCTATTAATATACAACTATTGGTTCATTTTCCATTGATGTGTATGCTCGTGTATCATCTATCTTAACATTCCTTGATCCATTAAGTAGGTTTCTTTTGAATATGATATTGGTATTTGCATGCCTTGTTGTGTCTTGATCTCTTGTGTAGGTGCATAAACGTTATGAGCAATAGAAACGAGCCCATGACGCAAGTGATTCAAGATCTTCCACAAAGGATGATTTAATAGCATCAGAACGAGGTAGGCCATCTTCTTCGTCTCTCTTTTCAATTGTAACTTAGGAAAGTGTCTAGCAGATTGTCACGTAGGTTGCTAGTCCCACTCATTGGGCTAGAGGGATCGCCTCTATCCACAGAGAGGATTTACCTAGACAACACACCCCAAATTCGCTCTCAACTCATTGGCCAAATAAGGAGTGGTATTCCCAACAAGCCCTGCTTGTCGGTATGATGCCAACTAGGGTATACTCTGCAAAGACCAAAAATGGGAGCATCATTCTCTAACCCTATGAAGATAGGGAAGCAACATATCTAACCCTATGAGTAACAGATACAGGTCATACCTTATTTTCTAGAGTTCCCTCAACCCCAGGAGCCCTCTATCTCAATTCCTCACCCTAGGATCTCAGACAGGGAGAAAGAGTTGGCTTGTGTCCTCAATCAGTGTCGCTCTCATCATACTCAAATCTGGTATCTGCTTGTCTCAATAACAGTTGTTTCCTGTTCATATAGGACATTAAATCGAATATTATGTTAGATCATAAATAATCATATAAATAAAAAAAGGATACCATAATCATACTCCCTCTCAAGGGGTGTCAATCCTAAGCCTAAGCTTGTCTCGAACAATTGCACTGACTCAATATATGGAAGTATCTCAGTCCCAACTATATATATGAGATTCTTTGCCATCACAATGTATCCATGTCATATTTAGATCCTGATCAGATGAATATCTAAGGAGCTTCTACATCCTGCCTCACAGCTAGCCATGTTAGTAACATCATACTCAATCTATGTTGAGTGTAAAGTTATGGACCTGTTACCAATAATATCTTGGCAAATCTCATAATAAAGAAACACTCATATGTGCTCATAAAAAATAATCTCTATTAACAACAAAACATCCATGTAGTCACATATCGTAGGAGAATGTCTCAACCTAAAATGTAGAACATCTCATGCAAACATTTCAAAGCATGTTTGGTGGCAACTCTATGTGAATGAAGTAGCTCAATCCTGAATTTATTTAGGTTCTATGCACATCAACTATATATATATATATATATATATATATATATATATATATATATATATATATATATATATATATATATATATATATCTATATATATATATATATATATAGATATATATATATATATATATATATATATATATATAGTGTTAGGTCCCTATAATACTAGTGATTGCCCCATTACTATTGTAGTTGTATCCCTTATTAATATTGTTGTGCCCCTATTATCCCCATATTGTTATTTTTGTGCCTTTATATTATTATTGTTAGGTCGGCTGGGTTATATTGTCACTCCTTAGACTCCTATATATAGAAAGGAGGTTTTGTCATTTGAATCATCAAAGAATCAATCATTTGTGTAATGTAAAGGAGGTTGCCCCATCGAAGAGGTTGAATTCTAAAGCGTTGATCTATCTTTTTTATCTTTTTGTGAGCTGGTTTCATAACATTTGGTATCAGAGCTTTGGATTCTAGGGTTTCACTGCTCCAAATAGGTCATCGTGACATTTTTGCTATAACTTCTTTTTTCCGTGACATTTCAAAAGCAAAAAAAAAACCCTTTGAGTTGAAATCGCACTGAACCTTGGGTCCAAATTTCAGAGCTTTTCGCGCAATATTTGCGGAGATATGATCTGAGGAAGTCAATCTTTTTGCAGAATCCTTAATTACATTCCAAACAGATGACCTGGGGAAAATCATCATAACTTTCTCTCTGAGCATCGGATTGAAATTTCTTAAGAAGGTACAAAAATAGGACAGACTGTAGTTTCTTGTATATATATTTTTCAGAGCCAAAGGTCGAAATAGTGACACGTGGCACGTCATACAAGTTCACTCTACTGAACTAGTATATAATCAGGTCACTGTGGGAGATTTGGCATAACCCTTCCTTGGAGAATCCAATTTGGATTAGACTGGTGGCATTGGAAAGAGGACACAGAGGGCTACTGCAGGTCACAATTTTAGAACTTAAAGATCCGAAAGTACAGAGTTATAGTCGTTTCAAGATCAAGCTCCTAAAATCAAGAAAAAGCAAGATGAGGAAGTTTGATGGCAAGGATCCGGTAAATTGGATACTTCAAATGGAGCAATATTTTGATCTACATGGTGTACCACTATTACAAAAGATATGTATTGCATCTTCATATTTATAACTGGATCAATTTTTATGGTATAAAGGGCTTTGTTCTGGTAAACAACTTGTTATGTGTGTAGAAATTTTGAATAATATAACACTCACTCACAGAGATTATCCTGATTATACACTATTTGCGAAATGCATGCATAATACAAAACCTCCTCTACGTTGATCATCAATGTGTGGAATCAAAAACAATCACATGCGCACATTGAAACATCAATCACACATATCAACACAATATGTACTGGGGAAAGCATGCAGCTGAAAACCCCCAACTATCTGTATATTATAATGATAGAGAACATGTAACAATACATAGTACAATACTCCTCACAAGTACTCAGTACTATCTCCACCTGTTACACACAAACTAGCTCTGATCCGAACAAGTCACTGGTTCAAATCTCCTCCGTTGTTTGCCTGCCTCTACTGCACAATCCAAAGTGAGAATGATTACTTTCCAAGCTCATTTTCCCTTGGCTTGTACTGCGCAATCCTCATTGGCAATCTCAATCACTGATTGTGCAAATCTCATGCACAGCTATAGTCACAACTGATAGTAGTCTCCACCTCTAACACCTGTCTCCACTGAACTGTCCATGCACTGAGTTAATTGATGTATTCTTTAGTTGATTTATGAGTTAATAATTAGTGAAATAATTAATAATTAATTCACATCACTCATCACTAGTGTATTCTGCAGTTAGACTAAATACACTAGTTCAACTAAGTCAAACTGAACACAACTCCATCAACTCCTCAATCAACTCCACCAAACTCAACCACTTGAGTTCTATCTGAAGTCCATCATGCAATAGCTCAACTGACCCATAAGAAAAGCGTATTTCCTTCTGACAGTTGCATGTGCCACATTCGTAGCTTGAACTGAAGTGCTGCAAGAGGATAAGATAATGTTTATAGTCCAAATATTACTAAGAGCTAATAATATTCGACTGTTCTATTTTTAGACTGGCAGTCCAAAAATAGACTCCAACCATATGTCTAAAAATAGAAGTCCATCTATTTTTACCAACATGACCAAACATCCACAAATAGCATCCTGCAACTCATAAACCATGATCCATATATCTAAAAATAGACATAGTAAAAAACTAGACTTTGCGCCAAAAATAGTCTGCGGGCCCACTTAGTGAAGGCGACTTCTTTTCACTAAGCTCCATCATCTTGTTGAATTTTCAACAATGTGGTCAATTTTCACGGAGGAAATGATAGCACATTATGAGGATACAGAGAACAACACCACAACAATTGCAAAGAGTAAAAGGGCTTTGTTACATAGTGGAAAGTAAAATTATGGCAACAAGGAAGTCTACCTCTCACAACTATAAAGGTGGAAGTGTTGTTTCTTCTAGCCTTCCACAACCTACAAGGGTTACACCACAACAATTGGAAGAAAAAAGAGAAAAAGGAATTTGTTACAATTGTGATAGCAAATGCACTAAAGGTCATAAGTGTGCTGAGAAGAAATTATTTTACATAGAGTATGAAGAGGAGGAAGAAAAGGATAAAGAAACATCAAAAGAAGAGGATATATGCCAGGACCCAACCCCAGAGAAACAAGAAATGAATCCGACCATATCTTGTAAAGGATTGGAAGAAATTAGCACTCCTCAAACTCTAAAAATAGAAGAACTACTCAGCGTTGAGGACAACACTTTTTTGAAGGAGAGGGGCATGTTAGGTCCCTATAATACTAGTGATTACCCCATTACTATTGTAGTTGTATCCCTTATTAATATTTTTGTGCCCCTGTTATCCCCATATTGTTATTACTGTGCCCCATAGAATCCCTCTATTGTTATTTTTGTGCCTTTATATTATTATTGTTAGGTCGGCTGGGTTATATTGTGACTCCTTAGACTCCTATGTATAAAAAGGAGGTTTTTTCATTTGAATCATCAAAGAATCATTCATTTGTGTAATGTAAAGGAGGTTGCCCCCTCGAAGAGGCTGAATTCTAAGGAGTTTTTCTATCTTTTTTATCTTTTTGTGAGTTAGTTTCATAACACACACACACACACATATATATGGATGTTTAAAGATGGAACATTAATGCTTCAATCAACTGTCAGATTCCATGTCAAGTTCAATAACATCTTGAACTTCAAATCAGAGTGTCCAAGCATTAGAATTTCCATTATTCAAAAACATTTTTCAACATCTTTGTAATATAGAATTCCTTTCCCAAATTCTAGAAATCGATTCAGCATGCCATGATACATCGTTTCGAGCTTGAGAAGCCATCTCCCTCTTCCTTAGTTCACCAGAGGCTCATCACCTGTCAAGAGTAGACCATCATTATGTAAAACCAAAACCATAATCACGATCAAATCCATACCTTGGAACTCATCATTCTGACTTCATCAAATAATTGTCAAATATGGACATATTTGGATCAAGGAGCTTGCTTCATGCAATGCTCTCTGCAAACATAATGCCTTATTAAGCCAACATAATCAAATTTACATAAATAAATGTTGTATCAACAAAGTTAGCTCATGAGAGGTCAGAAGTCAAATCAAAACTATTATCAAAGTCATCAATAGCACAATATCAATTCTTTCAACCAGGTGACAAGTAGATCACATATCAAGTCTTGACTTCATCTATTATCATGACAACAAGTTTTCATCAACCATGAAATATCAATCCAAAACTTCATCAAGTCATTCTCATAATCATAATACAAGTTATTTTTGTCACTAGATGCAAATGCATACACCAAGGATAAGTCATGCAGGTTCCATCTTCATACTGAATCACAACTATCAATACTTCAGCCATTGTGCTAGGAACAGGAGGCTAATACAAAACCATTTTTCCAAATATCCACATAAGTTATTGAAGGTCAGTATGCCCACATAGCATTGACATTAGGGAAAATCAACAACCGTCAAAATCAAATCATTAGTCACTAGGTCAAATCCAAATTTGTTATTATAGAGAGATCTATAGTCCAAAGCATAGCCCAATCATCAATTCAAAGTTCTAAATCATTGTCAAGCATCATGTCAAAGCTCCAAACATAGCTCATCTATAACGATCATCCAAGTCATTCCAAAATCTTGTAGCACAAGCCTTAAACATAATGACATATCTATATGTATGTCCTAGTCACTTGCAACACAAGTTCAGTCTTCATGTTCATATTATGGAAAAAATTCAAGCTTTTCATGCTTGCCGATCTTACGGTTATTTTCAACACATCTGTAGTGTTATGCTCCTATACCAATAGGTGTCATATTTCATGATTGACTTGATGAGCTCTGTAATATGTTCATACCTTTTCTTGTTGCAAAGGTTTTCCATATTGTCAAAAAATCAAAAAATTTAAAAAATGTAAAGAGGGTATACCCTAAAAGAAAAATCAAAGGGTAAAAAGAATAAAATGGTCAAAAAATGAGAAGAAATGAACCCCAAACAAAAATAGACCAGGAAAGTGTGCAAGTCTAAATGCCACTACTATTTCATTTTCTGTAATAAGTAATTGTGTGCAACTTGTTAATCTTATGCCACGATTAATGAAGAGTCTAACTATTTAAACTTGGCTCATTCATTTTTCAATTTCATGTTGTAGATACAGAACAAATATCTAACCAAACAGTGTAATCTTGGCAGATAAGTAGATAGGTAGAGTGAATAAAAGGAGCTCAACAGTGTAATCTGAGCCCTTGGATGTAATAAGGTTAGATTTAGATAGACTTCCATATGTAAAAGAAAAAGTGTGATAAGGGTTTTCCAGTCTAAGTGCACCCTAATAAAGAAGAAAAAATGTCAGGCTAAAGTAGGTAGGGTAGATAGATGATGTTGTAGAATTACTTGTGATGGATAATGTCTCTAAAAGGTGTTAATTTTCACTTTTATCACAAGTGCAAGGCATACATTACACTTGATGCAATTCAAGCAAAACAAGGTTAAATAACTAATTTCCATTCACATTTTTCCCTAAAGATTTCACTAATTCCCCCTAAAAGTATTAAGGACTTTGAAAATCAAAGAGGCTCAGAGCATTTCTCTGACTTCTGGAGGGACCAGACCCTCGGCCCAATGATTTAAAAGCCTAAGTACTCAAAAATAATCCATCCATCATTCATTTCATTTCATAAATTTAGCCTAAGTAAAAAACCTATTTTACTTAGGAAATGCATAATATCACTTGAAAAACCCCTTTTCTCGCTTTAGCCTAAGCTTTAAATGTAAATGTCTCACATTTTTACTTGGTGCTTATCATTTGGTTTCATATTAACTTTAACAAATATTATATAGATCCCGATAAATTTACCCATTTCCCGTATTATGTAATTATATTAAAAACCCCCACATTTTATATAATTCCCATCCTGATGGTCTATAACCATTATATAGTTAAAACATGAATTAATAAGTTTAAATGAAACTTATTAAGAACCTTTCCCTGCCACACTAAAGGGATTAATTAGCACCCAGTTAATTAACAACCTATCTATCCAATAGAATCACCCCCGATACAATTAAATCTACATTAATTATATTTGGCCCCGCTATATAAACTCCCGCCATGTCCCAAGTCCGTCAGCCGTCCGATCATCGCATCCCCATCCGACTGTCGATGGTGATATCACGACCACCCTTCCCACCTCGTTTTAACTCGCGATCGCTCAGCGGTTTTCTACCATACCCGTAGCCACGCATCGCCTGCTCCATATGCTCGCTCACCCTCCATTCAAAACTGCCTAGCTCCAAAAGCGGTGCGATGCTTACCGCTTACCACCCTTCCGCATAACGACAAAGCGTCACATCACGCTAACGTCACCCACTTGATAAATACCAAAAAGTCCCGCCAACCTTATTTTTGCTAAATAAAGCGGAAAAATGTCATTTTCACTGTTATTCACTGTAGACTATGCTCCCATGCAAAACAACGTCCCAATCGACTGTTCGAGCTTGCAAACCACCACCTAGTTGAGAACCTTGCTGCGACGCCGCCCAGAACCTGTCATCCTCCCATCCAGGCATTATTCACCGTCTTGAAACAGGTATTTATCCAAGTTGCGCTGAAACCTTGTGATTTTGGTTTTTTGCTTAAAATTCTACAAGAAACAGCCAAATTCAGGTCTATTCCACGTTTGTATTGGCCATACAAATCTCCCAACCTATTGTCTTGCCTATTGTTCACAGAATTTCCCCTATTTTCATCTTTGAATCCACAAGAACCAAAGATGGAAACCCCTGTAGCCCTGAATGTCGCACCCATTAATGCTCCTCACAAAGACTTAGATTATCTGCCTCTTGCAGACAAAGATTTTCAAACAAAATATTTATCTGGTGACAAGAACCATCTTCATGCCTTCTGCCAAGTCAGAGATAGCTATCTAAACAAGTCTGACATTTTTGGACTGTGGGAATCTAATATTCCCATGTATTTCCTCCCCTCAGTCCATGTTTTCCCAGAAATAATTCATCATTGCTGTGCTAACTATGACCCTGTCCATAGAGCAGTTATGTCCCCATCCCAAACTGTCCTTTTTCCCATAACTGCTAAGTCCATTAATGAAATGATACAGTTCCACTCCACTGAGCCCCTTGCTCCTCTTTCCATGGGGTATCTACTTGAAAAAGCATCTCAATTTCCCACATCAGAGATAAGTCGTATTGCTCAGACCTTCATGCTACCAAAGCACCAACCTAAAGGTCCACCTCCTTATCTGCAAACTTTTTTCACTGACACTGGCAAACTCATTGTTGAAATGATATCCCTGATCATGGGATTCAATTCCAGTGAATATGTTGATGACATCACCTTAGTTTTAATGTCAATCTTTACTCCAGGACAGCCCCTTGCTGTCAGATATGACTATGCCACTTTCATTGCCAACAAAATCCATGATCAATTCATAAGTTTGGATAGGGAAGGAGTCTTCAAATATATGTCTTTTATATACCATCTTTTGTTGTATAATCAGCCAGACAACTTTTCTTTCCCCATCAAGAAATTGGACTCAAAAGGAAATCGAAGGTCTGTGATTTTTTGGAGTTCCATCTTTCATAAAACCAGTGAGTCCCCTTATACTTATAATGAGTTCATTGACTGGTTTGTACATCCAGCAACTACTTTATTGATAGGAGTTTCTCCTCCTAGGATCACTGGTGACATGAAGAAGATTCTGCAGCTCTCTAAATAGTACAGGATAGGTGACTGGTACCTATATCAAAATCACACAGAAATCAGAATGTATGGGTGTGAACTTTGCCCTTTCAAGTTACCTAAATATGTGCCTATGAGATTATTTGCACTAGAATATTTTAGACAGCTTATAAATGCAGACTTAGTCCATTTTTGTAGCACAAAGAAAAAGGCTCAGCTAAGAATCAAGAACCAGTTAGGCCCTTTTGTCATCAATTCTAGGGATGCAGGACAAGAAGCTGAAAAGATTTTAGAAGGCCACCTTAGATTGAAGAAAAGTTTTTGGTGGGTGCCATATGACCCAAATAGTTTCATATGTGATAGAAGGACAAAAAACAGGCTATCAGTTTATATACATCATAGGATCCCAGAAATTGAATAGTTTGCAAATCAGGATGAATGGGTAGAAGGGACCCTAATAGAAGAGATTAGTGAACAGGAAAAGATGGAAAATGCTATGAGAGATCTTGAGAAAACCCTTGACCTGGATTCTTTTGGGCAAGTATTTTTCAAGCTATCTCAAGGGCCAGAAAGGGGGGCATCCATTGCTGGAACTTCTCAACAGCCTCCACCAGAAGTCAACATACCAGCCACAGGCACACCTAAAGGGAAGGAAGTAGAGACCATAGAACAGCCCACAATGACAGATCAACCTGGAAAGTCCAAAGAACAGGGTCAAGTACCAACTCCTCCACCTCAAACTAAAGCAGTAGAAACTCCAGTTTTGCAAACTCCTCTAAATGAGGAAAGAGGCAAAAAGAGGGACAGGGAAACCACTACTCCTGCCAGTGGACCCATGGAACAACCTGGGACTAAAAGACAAAGATTGAATCCTCTGTCAAAAGAGGAAATGATGAAAGAGACTATAGACAGCCACAAAGAAGAAAGGGCAATGAGCCAACAAACTTCTCCATTGGGAGAAACATCTCTTAGCTCACAAAGGCAGGAGCTAGAAAGACAGCACAGTGTAGAAGTATCATCCACTAGACCACAAAGAAAATAGGCCTCAGACATTAAGAAGACATTTACAGAGATAAAAGCCAGGAATGACCCAGTAAGGCTTCAAATTTATAATCAATATCTGAAGATGGCCCCCTCAAACCAGCAAAGATTGATGTCAGCTTATGATATTAAAGAAGGCAAAATGTTAATGAGCTATTTTAAGCCAAAGGTGCAGCAACCCCAGTCAGCAACAGATTACATCAGAACAAATTTGGAGGTCTTAGCCAAAGATATTCATCCTATGGACCAGATTGAACTTCACAAGCAAACTGGGGAAATGGTCTATTCCACACTGACTGACAAAGCAATGATGGCCCACAAGCTACAAAATTCCTTGGATAATACAGCTGCTCAACTTCACTTGGAGAAAGCCTCTTCTCTGGCCAAGGATAACAGAATCAAATCATTAGAAGAGATCATCATTGGATTGGGACATGATCCCAAAGATGCTAAAGGCATACAGGCTCTGATCAAGAAGAAAGAAGAGGACATTGCTGCCCTAAGGAAATAGTTGAAGCTACCTCCTTCAAGGCATCCTCAGACAGCAGAAGTTGTACAACAAAAATCAGAAGAAGATATGATGGACCTACTCCTGAAACTTAATGAAAGATTGAATGATACAGAATAGGCATTAGAGAAAGCACTGAAGGAAAAGCAAGGAGAGTTGACCTCCCAGCCTCCTGAAGTAATTCCTACAGGTACATCAAAAGCAGTCCCTTCTGTACTTGGAACAACATTGGCTCCAAACATCCCAACATGCACAACGGAGGTGATTACAGGTACATCAACAACAGGAACAACATCAGGAAGCAGCACCAATTTAAGCACAGAAAAATTGATAAAGGCCATGGAAGAAATGAAACTACAAATTTCATAGTTAAAACAAGCAAAAGAATAATTGGCTAATATAGAAAAGAAGTATGATGCCTCAAAAATAAATGTTGCAGAAAAAACCAGGGAGATTAAAACCTTAGAAAGGAAAGTTAAAACATTAGAACAAGAGCTCACTTTTGACAAGCCCCTGATAGAAATCAAGAAAATTCTTTGGGCCAACATCATTCAATCTATAAATGATGTATGGGCATCTATCCAAGTAATCTATGAGCAAATTGATTTAGTGAAAGCAGCACATGGAGCAATTCAACATACAAGAGCAGAATTAGGACAAATGCCTGAATAGGCCAATAGGCTTATACATTTTTTGAATACCAAAAATAGGAAACAACTGGAAGCACTTGGCATCCCAAATAGGACAGACACTATTCTGGAAATCAAAAGGGTGCTAACTAAAAGAACTTTGATGCAAAATCTAGAAAGAAGATGTCAAGATATGCAGGTGGAAATCAATTCTTTTATGGAGAAGTTCACAATTTTGCAGAATAAAGGGCTACCAAGTCCTTTGGTCAATGACAGGTTAATGAAGCATATTGATTATGTAGATAAATTGAATAAGTATGCTGGAGATCAAGCTAGTTCATCAACAAGTGCATCAGGAACAAAAACACTTCCCACAGGCCGAGTTCTCTATGACAGCTTGGAGAACTTATTCTATATTGTGCATGAGGTAAAGCACTTGTTTCAACTCCAGCCTAATTTTTTCAGATATACAGAAACTGATGAGACTTTGAGGAGACTTCAGAAACACAGATTGCCCGAGCAAAAATGGTGGGAAGACATGTTGAAAACTTTGAAAATTTATCCTCAATAAAAGGTAAATTTTGGGCTATTTACTGTGGTAAGATAAATAAAGGTGAACAGAGATAAACAAACGGCAAACAAGTCGAAGTGTATCAGAACAGGTGAAAAGTATTGGTCAAAACAGAGCAACCAGCACATAGTTGCTAAAGAGGAGAGCAGCAAGCCAAATAAAAGGGCCTGCCTCCAGCACATTCAGCAAGAATAGGAACAGCACATCATCAGTTCACCTTTCTCCTATCTTTGAGACGAAGTGTCTCTATTTTTCTGTAAAAATAATTAGTCATCACTAGAATATATCTCACTCTGTTATGAGATATTTTTGTAAAGATTTTTTGTATAAATACCCCCTCAATTGGAGTATTGAGGGTGAATTCTTAGAAACTGCTGTAATATTGACTATTTTGGAATAAAGTGTTGATTGGACCAACTTTGTGGCTTGCTAGATGAAGAATTGGAGCTAAGGACTTTTCTCAGAAGTCTTGAATCAAACACTGGATCAATAAGTTCATCTATAACTTGTGTTTTATAGTTTTCCTTGTTTACAATATCATTTATGTTTCACATCTGAATGATAAACGAAAAAAATAACTTAGAATATGCTTAATTGCACTTTGTTTTCAATTGTTATTATTCTCAATGTTTTCTTCCGAACTAGTATAAACAGTGAATTCTTGATTGCTCCTGTTTCCTAGTTTGTTCATTTTAATCATTTAATAAAGAATTCTTAATTGCTCTTTATTGATGGTTAGTCATGTTCTACTCTTTTAAAGTATGTTAAAGGATTCTTAGTTTCACTTTAACCCTTTAAGCCCATCCCATCTTTCAGTCTCTAATTGTTCCTTGTTTGACTACCTTGCTCTGTTAAACCATCCTTTGTGAAGAAACCAAGTCCAGTAAAGCCATTTTCTTTGACTCCATCAGCCCAATGGACTAAGCTACTCAATCTTACCCCTTTGCTATTGAATCTCACCACCCAAACTCAAACAAAACTCCTAAACTTCACAACTAGCCTAATATCTTTCAAAACCAAGCTAAATCATAAAGAGAGAGCCCTCTCTGAGTATAGCTTGGCTAGAATATGTACTTAAAAGTTGGTTTGTGGTTACCTCTGACCCCTTTCCTCTTCCCAGCAACTTCTAGGAAAATCTGAGTGATAACATGTAGTACAGACATCTTCCAAGTGAATATCTGTTTTCTTACACAGTACTTCATTTTCTATGATCAGAAATTTAACCCAACAACTTCAGAAATCAGTTTACAGTGGCAGAATATGTCAGAGACACCTTGATTCAGAGTTCAAACAACTTCAGAAAACTTTGGATGATGGAAACTGAATTCAAACCCCTGGAATCTCCCTTTAGGTTAGCATGGGAGCATCTTTAGCTTAAAGGACACTACCTAGGCCTTAGCATGTGTGCGTCCAAGGATGAAATCTCCCTGTTTTGTGCCTACATCTGGAACAAAAACCCTAATTTCTATACAAGCTTCAGATCTGAGACTTTGTTGTAGTTCAATAATGTCAGATGCACATAAATCATCCTTCAATAGTACAAAATGAAAATAGTTATGTGAGTAAGAATCTTGAGAAGAGATTTTCCGTTTGACTGGGAATCTACTTCATTCATCTTCATTCATGTCATCAACCTATCTCTACTAGAGTCATGTAACAACAAATCTATTAGATCATGGTCATCAACATCATGTCATCAATATTTTGTCAAGAGTTATATTTGAAAGATTAGGGAAACAAACAAATGTGACATCATATCATGAAGATAAAAACACTTTTCTATCAAGTCACTCCATCAAATTAGGGCATTTAGTTTAACCATATGCCATCAAGACATGACCATAGATAATAAGAGATCTAGAATATCAATCTCATAGTTATACCTCTAACATCAAGGTTACCATGCTTGTCAAGATCAATAGGATCAAGTTAGGTAATTCAATAAAAATTTACTAAAACAAAAAGAGTGACAATCTCTCTTTCCATTAGCTTTCAACATGCTTATCACAAGCATCATCAATTGTATCATGTATAAGAATTAATGAGCTAACCTTCTATGTGAAATCCATCATGTCTTATGCACAACAAGTATCAAGAGTATCATCTACTAGAGTCATGGTGCTAGCCTTCTTTATAGGATTAAGATATCCCACAGATAGATGTTATCCAAACATCAAGTATATCAATGTATCAACATTAGATAGCCTCATAGACTTCAAGAAGATCAAAATGTTTAACATCGGGTGCATTATTTCATCATAGGAGACATAGGTCCAAGTCTCTTTCATATGCATGTATGGACCATTAAAGATACGTTCTCATCATACCCTAAGGCTTACCTAGCCATCAATGTTATTGCTAAAATACAACATACCATGAATATCTTGTGGTATTCAAATACATGTGCACCTTTTCATTAGACATAGGCAGCTTGAAGTGATTTGTCATCTTTTCATATAGTGCCTCTTTACCTTTTCCAACTCTAGCCATCCTTCCTGCATTTCAAATGATCCTCAAGAAGGATTCATCCATAACATCTTATCAAGGAGGTTAGAAGCATCCATATACTCAAATACATATGCGGGAAGTACAAACAATAAACATAATAATCATTTCCATAAGTCTAAACAAAAGTAAGAGGCATCATAAGTCAATAACTACTTATCTTCAATGAGAAGTGATCCTCTCCCTCTCGAACCAACCATCACCATCCATTGTCCACATAACATTGTTACCTTTAATCAACCAACCATGCCTACTAGGTATTATCCCATCTAGGGCTTCATAAAATCTCTCTCAAGTTCTTGAGCCTCCTTTGACCATGCTATATCTCATGTATTTTCCATAAACCAAGGTTTCCCTCAAACCCTAATCCTAATAATCAAGTTGCCTAGGATTTTCTTCAAACCATATAATTCTTTTAGGTCTCCACCATCCTCTTCTTGCTTCCATCAATGGTGTCATCATCGGGGTGATCTCCATGGATTTTCTTTAGCCTAACTATGATACCATGTTATTTTTGCATAGGGATACATTGTTCTTTGCTTAGATAATTGCATTTCTTCATTAACATATTAAGTTCACCCCATAACGTTATAACATTATTCATATCTACACCATTATTATTCAGCATATACAACTATGAAGAAAGAACAACATCATCATCATCAATGCATCGGAACATAAACGAACAATAGAAGAAAAGCATGCACACATAGAGACACCAAGATTGGTTGGAGACCAGGGAAAAACCCACTCTAGGGAAAACCCTTTTAAATTCTTCTTCTTCTTCTTAGGTCATCATCAAATGATTAAAAAAAAGAGAGTACGATGATCCATATCTTCATCAAAGTAACAAAAACAACTAGAACATCCCTAACATGAACTTAAACACACTTATATTGAAAGATCCTGATTTTGAGGACTATAATGCACTGTCACTGACTATAGTTAACCACTGGAGGCTGTTGTCATTGTGTTGAACACTGCTGCATAATGATAACTCATCTTTAGGTCCTAGACACATGCACAGATACTATGTGTGAGATTCTAAGATAGATTTGAACTCTCTCTGTAGAACTGGATGAGTGCGTCTAAGACAGATATGGACGCTCTCTAGAGAACTAGATGAGGGCGTCTGGGGTCCAAACATACTCAAATCTTCCTCAAACCTTGGACACTCCCATTAGGCTTATGTGCGAGCATCTATGGTATCCCAAACGTTCCCTAGACCATTCTGTGCATGCGTCTGGGGAGCAAATTGGACCGCGAAAACCCTAGCCTCCTGAACGCTCCCATAAACACTTTGTGCGTGTGTTTGAGAATTCTTGGACGCTCCCATGACCATATTGTGCTAGTGTCTAGGGACAAAAAAACCTTAGTTATGTTCAAGTGTCTGAGACTCAGAAACTTTGGACACGTGCGAGCTTTGACCCTGTAGTTTTAGACCCTTTGTGCAAGATTTCCTCCATCAGACCTGTGCAAACCAAACAATAGAAGAGAGAAGAGAGTACTTGATGATTGTATCCAAATGAGCTTGAGGTATCTTCTATTTATAGTATTTCATGAGGGTCCACTTGATGTTGAGGCCGACCTGCCAATTGTACATGTGCTTAGGGTCGACCTAATTCAATATACATGAGCAAATAAATCAATTCAAAAACCAACTTCTGCTTGTCCAAATAAGGTGATATTTAGGTCGATTTCGGTCCTCTCGAAAAGAGGAATCTATTGCAATCATTATCTTCATCATATGAGATGTCCAAAGTGGAATTTGACTGCAATTGCATAATTTTAACACCACATGTACTGATTGGTGGGGTCAATCTTATGAAGTCAAATGTGAGAAGAATTATTATCTTCTATATAACATGATATACCACCAAAACCTCTACGAGAGGATTTATTGTTTTAAAGTTGACTAGAGAATGAATCCATCCATGTGGGGAACCCTAGATTCATCATGCTCCCATGTTTCAACTAAGAAAATAAGATCAATATCACTCGGGATCCAACTTAACATAGGTCCTTTAAGCCATGGAAAACCACGATAGTTCCAAAAGAGGATCGAGAGTGTTCCTAATTCCTATTTATCGCTTTTATTTTGGACTTTCTCTCTAATAATAACTTTTATATTTCCCATTTCCCTTCCTTTCTTTCCTTCTTTACCTTTTGTACCTCTTTTCTTACTTCAACTTGGTCTTCTGGAATGAGATCTTCACTTAGAAAGCTTCCTGATCCTTTTAGGATTAGAGATTTACTAAGTATATATAATTTATGGTCATTACAATTTACCTTAACATGAATCAATATATGTTTATGCTCAAGTATTTTCCCACCCTTTTTGCTTCTATTAGATAAGTTGTTTGAATTTGTGACTTAGTTTTCAGTTGTTCTTTTACTATTTCTAATGTGTCGTCATCGTTTTTCTCTTCTATGCTAACAATTATAAGGTTCATGACTCCCTTGTGGCACTCTTGATCTAGTTCAATTAGTTTATTTGTTCCTCTTTTATGGGTTTGATATCGAATTTATTCTCTATGCTACTTAGGGTTGAATTATTATTTAGTTTGTCTTTTAATTCTTTAATCTCTTCTCTCATGGTGCAATTTTCTTCCACCATTGGATTTTTTTGTGTATTCAATTTCTTGCATCATATTTTTCATTCCTTGGAGTTCAGTCTCGAGTGCTATTGTTTTATTTATTAAAGATTTGTAGCTATTGTCAAACATTGTAGACAATTCGAGCTTATGCTTTATAAGCATTGTGGACAATTATTGTTTAAGTTGCCCTTCTCTCTCTTCTCTTCACTTTTCTACAGATTCAATGTAGTCATACAAATTCTCTAGGGTAATTTTACTTGGCCTCCCTTTGCTAGGGGGAGGTTTATAAATATGAGGAGAAGTATTCATAGTTTTAACAGATAGAACTTAATAAGAAAAAGAGAAAGTAGGTGAAAGAGAATGTATGCACCTGAGATATTTGAACCACATAGGTATATTCCACTGTGATATTCGTCGAAGACCGCAAACCAAATATATATTATACGTGTCACAGAGTATGTACAAGTACCAAATATATATTATAGGTGTTATAGTGTATGTACAAGTATCGAATATGTAAGTGTCGTAGAGTATATATATGGCTGCATATTATATATATTATAGGTGCCACAAATTATATATACGTGCAACGGATCATATATATAAGTGCCACCGAGTATATTATGATATGGCCGCAAGATTTTATATGCCAAATATGTAAGTACTGAAGACTCCAATAATACCAAGCCACAAAGTATGTATAAGTGTCGAATAAAAAAAAAAACAAATACTGCAGAATGTAAAACTAATTTGAAAACAACAAATATATTAGGATATGACCATGAAAATTTATATTTAACATAATCCTCTTTATTTATATTTCAATACTTAAAACCAATTCATAAAATCTCTAGCTCACTCTATTTTGACCCCACTATTGTGGTTCATGTAGTTGTTGTTAGAAGTATTGATTTTGAAGCTATAATTTTACTTTTAATATAAATTTCATTTATTTTATTTTTATTTTCCATCCTCTCATTTATTTATTTTTCTATTTTTTAATGTTTATTTTGTACAATTTCATTTTATTACTGTATTTTTTATAACTTAAATATTTTATTTTTTTAATTAATTTTAATGTTTTGTTGCTTTATAGTTTAGTAGTTGAGATGATGTGATGATAGTCCAACCACAAATCTAGATAAAAGTAGATTTCATATAAATGTGTAAAAAAGTTGTTTAACTCCGAAAATTGATTTTCCTGCATCACTGAAAAAATTGAATAAATTAAATAAATTTTAATAAAATATAATTATCTTTATTTTATAATATATATTTCTCTTCACTTAAATTTTATTAATTAAATTTAATCAATTATAACATTAATATTAAATTAATCTATATTACAATTAACACTATTTATTTTATCCTCTTTACAACGCGAAAGATACAGTTAACGATCGTGTTGTCATTTCAACACTAACTTCTCTCCCAATATTATAGTGATGTAGACCGACGAGTATCTGAAGACTTTACGATATAAACAATGATTTTTATGTTCCCGAGGATAAGGATCACTTTGTATTATTAAGTATTTACACATAATTGTCTCTCTATATGTAGAGAGAATAAAACTATAACATAATGGCTAGGGAAACTTTGGGGGAGGACTTTCACCAAATTTAGGGATAATTAAAGGCTCCACCATTAGCACATATATGAGGGAAACTTTAGGGAGAGCCTTCACCAACTTTAGGGATAATTGAAGGCTCCACCATTAACACAGGGAAACTTTAGGGAGAACTCTCACCAAATTTAGGGATAAATAAATGCCCCACCATTACCATATATATATGAGGGAAAACTTTAGGGAGAACCTTCACCAAATTAAGGGATAATTAAAGACTCCTCCATTAATAATGAGGTCGACATTGCTATAACTATTAACCTTACACTTTAATATTGAAATGTGACTTCTGTGGGGTCTCTTTCCTTGAAATAATCGAGAGTTAGAATTCAGTTCGAATTCTTTCAAAAATCTTATTGTGAAGACTTTAATTTTATGGTTAGGATATTTTAATTATAAAATCATATTTATAAGATTTTTGGTTAGGATATTTTAATTATAAAAGTATATTTATAAGAATTTTTTAGTTGTATAGTTGAATATTTTAATTATAAAAGTATATGGTTATATGAATTTCATGAATTATGATGGTTCTAAGTTTTGTTTGGTTTGTTTTTTTTTTTAAAGATTATTTTGGTAACCCATGGTGTTGAGGTAATGTTTGAAATACTCTATTGAGATTTAGGCTTTTTGGGGTGGGGCACAAAATTAGCCTATGTATTTCAAGTATTGAGGGGTTTTCGCAGTGCATTATATTAGATATCATTTTTTGGAATTCAACTGCGCTAAGAAAGTCATTTATCTATGACCATTTCCATGAGAGGTAGTAGTAACGAACTACCTCTATGTATATGAAAGTTTGGACTCAAAAAAACAAAAAAACTCACCAATGTGTCTATGTATATGAGAATTTGGACTCAGGGAAACAAAAAACCTCACCAATGTTAACATGAAGAGCTCACCAATGTTAACATGAAGAGAATTGACAGGGTTTTTGTTGAACCAAATGTGGAAAGACCACAAAAAGTGCTAAAAAAAGAAAAGCAAAAAAAAAGTCAAATGAGTATTTTCACACTTAACTTCCATTGAGGTATTCTCCACAAGTATTGGAAGAGTAATCAATCATAGGAGTAAGTATCTTATTTTATTGTTTTTCTCAATAAGTCAATGCCATGAGACATATTTCCCAAATGCATTCAACATATAGAAAATGTAATTTTGTTATTTCTTTACCATAAATAAAATTAAAGGTAATTGTTTTCTAGGAAAAAAATAATAATAATAATTAAAATTATTTTCCTATAATATGATGAAATGAGTTAAGAATACACATTGAAAAACATCTCATACAAATAATAACTTATATTCATTCAAATAACATCCATTAATCATTATTTTTAATATTAAATAATAACTTACATTCATTCAAATAACATCCATTAATCATTATTTTTAATATTAATTTTCAACTAAATTATAATGGTTTTTACCATCTTATTTTTTTTTTTTTTTATATAAATTAAACTATAAATCATGTGATGTAGGTTTATATGTAGGAATACAAAATGAAATACTTTCATTATACCAGTTTTAGAATTAATTCTATTTTTATTAAAAAATAAAAGAGAGATAAACTAATATAAAGATATATTTAACTTTAATTTAAAAAATCAAAAGTATTTTTTAATTTTGATTAGTACCAAGAAGAAAATTAATGTTACATTGGGAAATTGGGTGTTGATAATTTTGTGATATACAAGAAGATTGTCATCTTCTTGATATTGAGAGTGTTAAAGACTATAAACACTTTAAAAAACTACATGAGTATATAATTAAAATATTATAAAGAGATGATCAACTTTAATTTTGAAAATCCAAAAATGTTTTGTTTAATATTAAAAAGAAATGAACATTACTAAAATGAAAATGAATTCTCTTAAGCTTCATGGTGAAATTAGGGGTTGGTCAATTTCAGAAACACCATGGGATGAAAGAGTTTGTCACCTTTAAGATGAAATTCACTTTTTCTTAGAGTTGAAGACGAAATTCACTTTCTCTTAGATTGTCCATCTTGTACTCACATTAGATCTAATTTTCAAAACATTTGTCACATTGCTAACCTTCTTGACCATTTAAGCCAACAAAACTATGGTGATAGCTAAATGCTTTGAATGTTTTTTGAGCATAGAAATAAATTGCTAAAGAATTTTGAGTAATCTCTTTACTTCTTAAAGTTCCATAAACCATATGAGTTTTAGTGGAGGTTAATCATCATCATAATCACAACACTGACCTTCATAACCTCCTAAGCCATCTAAATTATGGTAACGTGAGGAGGCTTCTCTCACTATTTTCTGAGCATAGAAATAATTAAAAAAAAAAAACTAGATAATCATTACCTTTTTAAGGTATATGTTCATATATTAGTTAAGTCAATAGTTAATTATTATCTACAACAAATTTCTTTATATTTATTAATAAATTATTACAGGGAATCAACTAAATTATATATATATATATTCACCCTACTTTATCATGAATATTCTTTATCTTTAAATAGCCTTTATTACAATACCATGGACCAATACCATGGTTTATCAATACCACTTGCCCAAAAAACCATAACTCATTTCATATGACATTGATTCATATAACAGTTTTTTTAAATTAATGAATTTAACTAAAAAGGAAAAATGCATAACTACTATAGAAATAAATGTAGAAACATAACTATCCACAAAATTATTTTAAATTTTAAAAAATTATATCCACCTTTGGCAAGGATGGCAGGAAGATGCAAAATCTTGGGGGATAAATGAGGAGATAATCTCGGAGAATAAGGATAATATTAAAAATACTATCCAAATTTAAGGATAAGTTGTGGGATGATAAGGAACTAGAGAAAATAAGGTATTATAAGGAGGTGATCAATCCACTTTTGCTAACTAGAATTATCTTATTAAAAATACTATCTAAACCTAGTATGATGTGTTCATCATCAAAGTTAAAATTTTGATCATTTCTATCAAAATAAAATAAAAAAATTAAAAATCTAAAAATAGAAAAAAATAAATAACTATATAAAACATTTAAATAATGCGGATTCATAAAAATTATACAAATGAAGAAATTGGATCCCTCTCGCCTCATGTTAGATCCATATTTAAGATGGATCTATGCTGGTAAGGAGGTTATCAACCCCACTCTTGCTAACCAAAATTATCTTTATGTCTTACCAGTGTTAAGAAAAAAATAAACATTACGAAAATAAAAACTAATTCTAAAATATTAAAAAGTTTCAATTAATATCTTACTTTCTTAAAGTCAAATAAACTACATTAAGTCTTAATAATCATTGATAATCATCATATTATATATATAAAATAATTTATTAACATCATTTTTTAAACATATATTTTATCAATTATATAAATATTTATAGTAATATTCTTCATAACAATATTGATATCTTAATCTATATATAATTACCAATTAACACGCACGACCTATTTAACTTGAAGAAATTAAGTCAAGATTACGCAATAAACTTTGATTTGACAATCTCGTTTATTTCCCACCATGAAATCTCGTCCAAGATCACGTAAATAGCTAAACACTAAAACCTGTAATAAAAAATTATGCTATTAATCTCACTCGTTAAGGTGGTTATATATATATATATATATATAAACCAAAATAAAAAAATTGGTAAAATTTAATAACAAATAGATTATTATTGAAAAAATAAATATAATTATTTTAATGTTTAAAAAGTCTAAATATAGTTTATGCGACAGATTAGAATATTTTTTCCATTTAGTTGATATATTTGTCGTTTTTTTTTGTGAAATCTTACAATAAACGCTCATATTTTTTCCATTTAGTTGATATATTTGTCGTTTTCTTTGTGAAATCTTACAATAAACGCTCATAACTTCTCAACAAACTTTCGCTATATAAATTATTCTAAAAACTAGTGACCAGAATATCTAGATAACTATTTGTCATACTAACCAAATTTTAATCAAACAAAAACAATTTTAAAACATAAAAAAAACACACAAATAATGTCATATATCATTTAAATCATTCATTTTCTCTTTTTTTAACCCTGGTAAAATCATCCGTTACTTTTCTAGTTACAGGGTACAGTATTGGCTATCAGTCAAAATCTGTCTGGATTTTTTGTTTGTTACTAACCTTAGTCTGCAACGTTACAGTGCAGCGATTTAGGAAGCCCGGCTTTAAAGGACGAGCGACCAACCGAATCGCTGGTGTAATATTAAGAGGAAGAATTAAATAATGAAATTTGAAGGCCTTGGATTTGCTACTAGTAGTAAGTAGGTTATAATTTATTAGTTGAATAGACCTTGAGTGCCACACAAATGGGAGAAGTGACTTTATTATGTAACTAAAGATGGGGATTTTGTCTTTTTTTTAAAGCCAACTTTGTCCAATGATGCCGACTAAAATTTGATTGGCAACCTGATGTTTTGTCAGAGTATGTGGATCCCATTTTTCATTTTTTCCGAGATAAGCTAAGGATACCCTCTGGAAAATGTTGGGGAAATTAAAAAATATCAGGTGGGGGAGAATGTTGGTATTGGTGGGAGAAAGAGAAGGGGGATTTTGGGTGAAGATGAAGAGGGAGAAAGAGAGGTGAGGTGAGATGAGATGAGGAGAGGAGATCACACTTTTGTTATTGGAAATCCCAGCAATTTTGTCTTTTTCTCCTTCTTATCATTCCTTCCATGGATATCTGGGTCTGCCTCTCACATTGCACATGACAACCTATGTGATGATGTGGACTGGTGTTGATGATGTGGACCCATGCTGACCGGTCTGCATCTCTGCTTAAGCAAATCAACTGGACCCCTGGTTTAGCAATATCTACCCTTTATGGCATAGGCATCAACTTCTCTTGCAACTATTTAGATCACATACCCATTTGTTAATATTATTTTTTAATGTAAAATAATGTATTTTTTAAATATTTGCACCTTCTCCTAAGTCAAAAGTATAAGTAAGATCTCCTTCATCCGCACTGCTTTTGCTGTCCGGAATATCTCCTCCATTTCCCCCTCCGTACTCCCTATTCTTCCATTCATGCTCTTCTCGTTGTTACCCCTCACACGGTAAAATCTCTGCTTTTGACCACTCTGGTTAACGGTAATTTCTCTCTTTTCTTGCATCCCCGCACACTTATATTCTTCCATGGCAGATTATTCACACTTCCATTTCAGTCTCTGAACATTATCTGGTTCTTGTTCTTCTTCGTTTTGATTTTTGGATTTTTTTTTTGCTGTCAAGTGACAGAAGGTGAAGCTCGATGAACAGCGTTGACGCCAATTTTTGGCTTCCCTGGAGCCCAGCGAGACTGAGCAGGTAAGTTGAAAAGCTTAAGCCCTCTTTCACTGTGCTTTTCATGCGTTTTTAGCCCCTCTGGTTTGCTCTGTTAAAGGTCCCATGTGATCTTGACCTAAGGGACCGGAGGGCTTGTGCATTCAATGGTAGAATTTCTGTAATTTTTTGTGGAACTTCTGCAATTCGGTAGGAAAACACAGTTGTACCTGTAGTTCGGGAGATCGTCATATTGTTATTTTTTTTGGTGATATTATTAAAAATACAGAAATGGGTTGGCACTGGACAGTAGATTTTTTTTTATTATGAAGTAAAATTCTGTGAATATGTTGTCTTATGATGTACTGGATTTATGTGTCATGGTTTCTGTGGGTTTGGCTCAGTGGATAGAGAACTGTGGTTGTAAGTTCAACCCCTGCAGACCCTTTTGCCCGCACGTCCATGTTGGATCCCCACAGCCTTGAATCATGAATGTGTTCATAAGTTCAATCCTCTCTTGACTCGGCATTCCTGAACAGTGCAGACCCACAATGCCAAGTGCAAAATCTGTTATCAAGTTTAATCCCTTCCACTCTTGCCGCCTTGCACGGAATAGAAACCCAATGCCAACTGCAGACCTCATCACACTACACATTGTAGAAACCCAGTGCCTTGTTCAGAATCTTTTGTCGAGTTCAAATCCTCCCACCCTGTTGCTGTGTATGTAGCAGAACCTCAATGCCAAGTGCAGAATATGTTGTCAAGTTCAATCCTTCTCACCTTTTCACTGTGTCTGGAGCAGAAACCAATGCGAAGTCTAGAATCTTTTGTCTAGTTCAATCCCTCCAGCTTTGATGCATGGAGTTGAACCCAATTACCAATTGCAGAATCTGTTGTTCGCTTAAGTTCCTCCCACCTTGTTGCAGTTCATGGAATAAAACCCCAATACTAAGTGCAGAATATGTTATCAAATTTTGTGGTGCAGACTCCAGAGTATAACATTAATGCTCAGTGCAGAGTCCATTGTCAAGTTTAATGCTTCCCACCTTGTTGCGGTGCATGAAGTAGAACCCCAATGCCAAGTATAGAATATGATGTCAAGTTCAGTCCTCATGGAATCATTCTGTGTTCTCTCAGACTGACCCTAATCCAAGGCCAGAACTTGATCTTGAGTTCAATATCTATGGAGTTTGTGTCCCCATTCTTAATGCAAACCCCAATGCCAAGTGTGGAATGTTTCACATGTTCAATCCTTAGGTTATGATCACACGTGCACCACCAAATGCATGCAATTAGGCATCAGCAGACTCTGTATTAGAGAATTTATATGGGGCCAGTGCCAACTTCTCAAGCCACGCTTGAGTTCAAAACCAAGACTTCAACGGAAAGAACAAAATGAATGGGGTACAAGGAACTAGGCTTATGCTCCCTCCATATGGTGTTTATTTTTTATGGCTGGAATATGTTTTCCTTTGGCACTGCATGTGTGAGAACCTCACGGTTTAAAAGATGTCTTATACAAGCTTTACATCACCAAGACTAGTTCACTCACAAAGCTACCAAACATCTTTCATATGTTATCGGTGGAATTAATTTTATTAGTTATTCATTTTGCAATTCCTCAATAATGCAGGAGTAATATGTGACTAATCTACTTGTCAATTACTAGTTTATGGCACTCTAAATTCTATCGCTGGAAACTTATTAGTATATTCTTGCGGTGGACAAACCTATTCACCCTGCAGGCTTTCCCTTAATCATAGCTCATCGATGGCCTTCTAAAAATCAGACTAAGTGACGACCGTCGTAGAGGACAAGCCTACAGGGTCGATATTAGACAGGTATGTCTTACTTGGGAGGGTGCCCAATTCTGGTATAACCTTGCAATTGGGACTGTGGCTCAGGGAATATATGGGAGATTGCCAAACATCTGAACCCCTAACCATGTTGCAGCAATGAAACTCATCTATAAACATACTGAAACTGATCTATTTATGTTGCTGGCTCTCAAATTCTCTATCTCAGTTGACATTTAACAAAAGTGATATGTTAACAATGACCATTCAAATTTTGCAGGCATGGGAGCAAATGTACAATTTGAGAATTATTTTTCAGTACTATTCCCGAATGAAAATGGCAAGCCTGATACAAGAATAAACAGTAGTCTTCTAGAGGCTTGGCCACACTGTGCTAGAGAGACAATTTTGAAGGAGAACGGGTTTTATACTAATACTAAACAAGGAACTATGGGACTATGTTCTGAAAAAGATATGGAGATCTTGAGGCTTACAATGCTCAAGCATGAACAGATATTCAAGGAGCAGGTATGCAATTCTAATATCTCAAACTGAGCGGTGGCATATCTTTGAGTTGTAAATTTGACATTGGTCTCTGTAAGTGCATTGTTTTCATTTTTCCGTTAAATTCATATTCTTGTTTTCTGACTTAAGCACGAGTTTGTTACATGACCTTGCTTTATTACCGGGTAAAATAAAAAATTGTAGAGAAAGTGTGATGACTCACGTAGATTCAAAAGGAAGAAGTGAGACTAGATGGAAGTGACTCAATGTGCCAGGAAGACATCTCCATTTAGGAAAGTTCTAACATGTCGTAATTCTTGGTGATACTGCAGGTACGTGAACTGCATCGTTTGTATCGAATGCAAAAACTACTAATGAGTGATATCAGAAGAAAAGATTCCAACACATCAACTTTGACCTCTGGAACAGTCCAAGAAGGCTCATTTCCAAATCACAATGGGTCAGAACTTCTGAAATTGGATGGAAAAGGTAACTTTTGGGCTGCTCTAAATTCTCCTATTACCAACAAAGACAGCAGAGATCAGCAACAGCGGAATTCAGGTGTGGACTACATGCAAAACTACAGATCTGGTTTGTTTGAAAAGAACCAACAAATGAGTTTGAGTCAACAGGAAGTCAAGCAAATTCCGAGGGACTTTTACAACCATCAAACTGGCAGAGCTGCACGACTAATATTTGACCTTGAACAATCTGCTGATGTATATATGGATGCTGAAATAAACGATCGAAATGAGGAAGGGAACTCTAATAGAGGAGAATTTAGAAATGGTGTTGAGCCAGAAAGTGATTTGCAGCTTTCTTTAAAAACTGGGTGCGAAAAGGCCGCAAAAGAAAATGGAAAGCAAACCGGGCCATACATACAATTTAACATGTCACAGCTGAGAAGAGAGGAGGTAGAGGAGGATAAACAATTAAGATGCCACGAGGAACCTATTCTTTTCCCGACAGTCTCTACTAGATCTGTAACTGGTGCTCAAGAAGAATGGCAATCAGATTCTACAGATTCTAGAGCCAAGCAAAGGGAAAGTAGGTATGCTTGGCCAAAAGAAGGAATCCTCTCAGGTGCAGTTCCACAAGAAAGGAACTCTCTATTTGCTTTGGTGTCTTCTAAAGGATTCCTGATTGATCCCTCCTCTACTCCAATGACAGGTACTATTCATGGTGTTTCTCCAGGACTCTGTTTGAACTCTAACAGAGAAATGCATCCATCTGGTTTGTGGAGAAAGACTGAAGAGGGTTTGTGCCAAATTCCTCATGAACTGCACTCTCAGGGGTTCTGTATCCTACCAGCAGAGTCAGAGTTGCAGAAACAGAATTTTCGCCCACAAGATAAATATCGTGCGCAGCCATTTGTTACTTCTGGCAGTAATATGATGAATGTAAAGAGACAAGCTTCTGAGTATGGCATAGGGAGTTGGTATCAAAATGGTAGCCTTGTGCAACGCACACAACAGGATTCTCCATCAATTTACCATGCTGGAAGTCCATTAATTTTTGGGCAAGCATTATGCCAGACAAGTCCTGTTGTTGGATCAATGAGTAAGCAGCAACAAGGTCCGCTCCATACCTTGCCTGCATCTATTCCAAGTTCTTCGGGCTTTCCATCAAGTAACTTGCAGGAGTGTTCAAGATCTCTTTGGTCCACAAGTTCTATTGGATTTTCACCTACACAGGCTTTGGATGATAAAAGTTGTCTCGATAGAAATATAGAAAAAATAGATTTGACACTCGGGCTTTCGAGTGTGGGAATTGAGGAGGCAAGGAAGAATGGATCATGTTATTCCAGTGCCACGGATAGAATGGAAGGTGCACATACTAACAGTTCTGGTCAAGTTGAAGCCACCAACAAGAAACTACGTCAAGAGTCTGTGCATATGCATGGAATAGATAGTCAAAGCAGCGAAAACTTGACTAGAACATTCATAGAGCTTCCATCTACACAAGAGATGGAGAGTGATAGTGTGAAACATAGAGCGCACTTGAATGGTTTGGACTTTTCAGATCTTTTAAAGCCTTTGTCAGAAAGCATGCAGTGCATAAGGGCAGGTGACAGGATTGGTTTAACAAAGCATTTGGTGGATGATCTTGGGGAAAGAGGTGCTCATCAGAGCAAAGAGAATATCGCCTTTGCTTCTAACTTATGGAAGGTTCATCATATTACAAATGAAAAAGACAGTGCAAAGTCTGAGTTACCACAAGCGGAACGGGGGATGCTCAAACCTGAAAATCTGCTTGGTCTTGTTGACAAACCAATGAATAGTTCTACCCCCATCCACGGAACAATTGGGAAGTACCCAGAAATTAAAGCAGATAGAAGTCATATAGACAGAGATATCCATCTACATAGTGTAGGAGATTCTGGGGAACCTGATACGAAAATAGGGGCATTTAAAGAAAACATTAATGCTGCCTGTGGTCCAGTCAAAGAAGAAGGATTTGCTGCCCATGACAAGTTTTTGTCATCTGTTGTTGATCATGTCAATAAAAACATGCATGAGGAAACTACCCTTGTCCTAGGATTTAGAGGCAAAAGAAATGCTAACAAAGTCTCCAGGCAAATGGAGATGGAAGCAAGATACACCCCAAGTGATAAGCAAAACGTTAGAGCAGGGTCAGGTTCTCAAGATTCTTTTGCCATGAGAGACCCAATGCCCACTGAGGGAGTTGTTAACAATGGAGAAATGGTAGAGAACTTTGCTCATCATATTGTTGTTTCAGATATAGACCCTGTGGTTAATGTCACAGGGCAAGGCTCTATCGGAACAGAAAATGCTTTTAATTTTGATCAAGAGAAAAGAAAGGGCTCAGAAGAGGCTGTGTGTCACTCGGGCCTAAAAAGAGTGAAAGTATCAAAAGATGGAGCTGAGAAGGATGCTCATGCTCAGCAAACTGACTCCACTGAGCCTTTATCAGAAACTCCCAAGGACAATGTGCAATTATCCCAGTATGAGGTGGATTTAGAACAGTGCACCCAATATGTTCATATACAAAGAGGAAGCAAATTAAACATGGAGTCAGAAGTGGACACTCTCCGAACAAAGGTTATAGAAGGTCCCTCGTGTAGTTCCCCATTTCTAGAAAGTGTATCGGTAGTAAATAGCACATCAAGGAATTCATCAGTAGATACAGATGATGCAGCAAATGTTCTTCTGAAAATTGCATCAGGGAGAATCTTGGAATGGTCAGATGTAGATTCTGGTGAATTTCTGTTTGCATCGGTATGAAAGCATCATTGGATTGGTTCGCAGATGCTGTTGTCTCAAACTGCGTGGCATCCACTATTTCAGGGCATAAAGTAGACGTGGATCATCCCTTATCATCACCTAGAAGCGGTAGCAATGCAAAAGAACCTGAGGTTTCTGAAGATTCAATCCCTAAAGAAAATGCTTGTAGTCCGAATGCTTCTGGTGGGCTTGATTTTTTTGAGTCGATGACTTTGATGCTTGAGGAAACTGTTGTGGATACAGATTTCAAGCCACTTGCAAAACAGGAACAAGAAGCTGAAAAGATGCCTTCTGCTATAAATCCTATTCTTAGGCCATCCAAAAGAGGAAAGCGCAAAAGAGACAGAGATTTTCAGAAAGAGATCCTTCCAAGCATTTCATCTCTTTCCAGACAGGAGGTTACAGAAGATATGCAAATCATTGGAGGGCTGATGAGATCAGCAGGAGATGCTTGGCATACTGGTTCTACAAGAAGAACCACAGGAAAATTTTCCTTGAGAGATGACTGGTTTCTGCCACTGACAGGCCGCCGCTCCAGACATGTCAGTGGCTTCCGGGCTAATGCTGGAAGTATAACTAGAAACATTGATGTTCAGGCATCTAGGCGTCATGATTTGGAAGTTGAAAGGGTTAATGCACTATCTTGGACCAGTTCATGGGGTGAGACAATAAGGCGGAGGCGAATGCAACGTCATCGTGCACCGATGACTTCTCTTGCTTTGAATCCTGTTTGAGCAAACAGTAATGCATAGTCTCTGTACGTGGATGGAATTCACTGGGATCAGTTTCTATTGGAGAACTTGTATTATGATTGCCATTACATTATGTTGAATTGGATCAGACATCATGGGTTTTTTCATATACTGCAAAAGCATGAGTTGTAAATTTCACTTACCAGACAAGCAAATAATTCACATGATTCTGTGTGAAAGAGGCACCTTCATGTTGTGAGATATTTGTAGAGAAGTAGATTTCCTTGTTCAGTTGATGAATTTCTTGAAGTACCCTTCTTGGGTATCACTACTAATGGTAACCCTTATACTAAGAGTGTAAGTCCCATCATTTAATCTGTGGGCTTACATTGTATTGTCCTTTGTTTGGAAAGTGGGAACGGTTTTGCGATCAAATCAAAACTTATTGTAGAAAAACCCAAAGAACAACATTCTTTTGAATGTTAATCTCTTGCCTGGCTTCATCCAAGTGCTTCTCACGTTTCAACATTCCTCTGATCAGGAAAGCATAGTTGGTGATGTACAAAGCAGGCAAGTATTTTTGAGTAATATATTGCTCAGCATTGAACAATCTCTAAGTTTAAGCAACGGGTCAGAAAAAGAAAGGTCTAGAAATTGCAAATCTCAGGGTTACAGCATGCAAAACGTCAGTCATTGCCAATCTATCTTGTATGTTTTTTTATTTTCTAGACGGTAACAAACTGCAGTTGGTCTAATTACATTTTTATCTTGTCAACTTAACATAAGATCTTGCTTCTTGTATTATCACACAGGTTTTCAGTTGGCTATAAGAATTTTTTTTTGGTCTCCTTCTGTTAAAGAAGTGGACCTACCGTAGGCGTATATGCCACCACAAAGTGGTATCTATTATCTGGCCTCGTCCATTGAGATACAACACATCCACCCAGTCTTGGATGAAGTAGTTAATTCTGTTATCCACATTAATGCAGTGACATATCTTGGTTAGGAGGATCGGGGGTTTCTTTGAATTCAGATCTCAGCAATGAAAGTGCTTTGATTTAACCTCTTGTACACAATCCGCTTGACAAATTGGCGACATAGATTTATGGTGTAAGCAAATCATTCAAATTATATGCTAAAACTATTGCAGCTTTGGAACCCTGCCATTTTTGTATGGGAGTGAGACTGTCAATAGCATTTCTTTATTTGGGGAATGCTAATTGCTGGCGTGAATGTAAGCAGGTCATAAACTTTGACAATGTGTTAGCTTTCTTTCTAATTTTGGGTGGTCCTGTTGACCTCAATAATTCACATACAGACCCCAGACTTGCAATGATAATTACATATGGTGAAAATGCCACTGGGTTTGATATTGGATGCATCAAGAGTATGGCCGACCTCTGACAAGAAAAGTTTTCTAAAGATGGCAGAAATGAACAAAAAATTAACATCCTAATAGTGATTGTCCTGGGAGATGCGAGGTTCTCTAGCAGGTTGGGGGCTGAAGAGATGTTCAACTTTTTGTTCGTGCAATGTAATAAGAAAAAGTGGAAATAACAGGTATGAAAAAGTAAAAAACCAGAAAAAAGAAATACTTTACATTTTATTTATTACAAAAATGAGCTAGCATATATCTTTCTTAACTTTTAAACAACAAAAGTCTTGCACTTTGATATCTTTTTATCTTTCTTGAAGTTTAGTAGATCCAGAGTTAAAATAGATTTATACTAGTCATCATACTCAAAAAACATCTTCTTAATACCATTCAGAATCAAATCTAGTGATGAGACATTCAGAGTTTACAACCAGCTCTCTTTAGTGGAATACATGAGTCCTTGACTAGGCTTTCAAGTCTCTTGTCTGTAATGGGTTACTGTTGAGAAGTCTAGCCACATCACAATTATTTCTCGATTCTAATCACGCCCATTTGTCACCAACTGCTTTTAAGTCCTTCACCAGGCTTTCAAGTGTCTTGTCTGTAATGGAACACTGTTGAAAACTTGTCTGTAATGGATTACTGTTGAAAAGTCTAGCCACATATGATAATTCTTCCTAGTTTCTAACTATTGTTTGTCTCCAACTAATTATATTGTGCGTGGGTGTAAAGGTCAAGTGCAAGTATGATTTCCTTTGCTGTCTTTTCATTTTTAATATATTAAATAATATAATAAAACTAGGGGAAATATAAAATTATACTTAAAAATTATACATAATATTGAGAAAGTTAAAAAATACAAAGATTATATTTATATAAAAAATAATAATTCAGAAAAAAGAGTATACAGTTTCAATAACAACATAATATGTATAGTTGAATCCCTAAGGTCATAGATAAATGAAAAATATATACATATGCAACTTCAAAACTTCATAATAGATGAATCCTTAAGGTTAGAGATAAATGAAAAAATATAATACATATGCAACACCAAAACTTCATAATAATTATTGATGGCATTTTTATCTAATGTTTACAGTATCTTATTTACAATGGTTCTTGTTGATGTCAAATAGTTTCTCTTGTAAGATGCGTTGTGGAACAATAATTGCATATGTCTATCTTGTGACATCTTGGAATAGCTTCTACATCTGTAACTCCTCTTGGTTCTTGAACATAGTGACTTATCCTTTCACTTTTTTGAACAACTTCATCACACAGCAACCCATCTTTTGTGTCAATAAAATGCATTTATCCTCTCATCTTTACCATGATCCACCACTAATTTAGGATATCAATGACAAGTAGTTGTATGTAAAGGATGCGATATGCTACAATGATTATCTATAATTTCCTGAATACAGTTCACTTCTTCAAACCATTTTTTTCTTATATATTAAATGTTTGGAGGTCTACTCCAGCACCCTGCAATCTATCCAAAAGGTTAGTTTCTGCCGCACTTAACTAACTCTGACAAATCATTATAACTTTGTTGCTCCTCATTCTAGAAACATCTTCTAAATCAATATGAATACTCACCACTTCCAGTGGATCCTTTCGTCAACCAACAATTGGACTAGTAGTGACAAACTATGCTTTGATTAAAATATTGTTTTGTTTGATTATTTAAATATTAGTTTGTATTACATGCAAAATTGATGCTATACTATTATTATGTAAATAAAAAAATGGGGAGGGCGAGGTCCCCTTAAGAAGTTGTATTAGGCCCAATATACAATATACATTATGTACAAGTGTCTCCATCACATCCCAATCAAATCCATATACAAGCTCAATTAATACATCATATGCTGCCACGGCAGCGCTACAAATGGGGTTCGAACTCACAGAAAAGGGAAAAGGGAATGTTGGGTTTGTACATCAACAATTTTATAGTGTCATCAATTGTATTTACACAAATTAAACCTACTTGTAAGTGAGAAGGTCAGTGTTACTAGAGAACTTCATGTTGTACAAGAGGTCTTGAGTTAGCTTTGCTCAAAATGTATTTGGGTTTTTTAATGGTGGTTGATGAGGGTGCTAACTCCTCTCATAATTTTGGAGATCAATCCTTATTTCTTTATCTTGTCTTTACTTATTGGGTCAATCCTTTGTAGCTTATTTCATTAATATACTTTGTTTTGTGTATTTAGATGGTGACTTTGATACTGTTGCATTGTGGCTATGTCAAGTTGTAGTTTTGACACTACTGCATTGTGGCTATGTCAAGTTGTAGTTTTGACGCTACGACATTGTGGATATATCATGTTGTATTTTCAAGCCCTGCCATATTTTAGCCATTGCAAACATTTATGTGCCTTTCCCTTTTCCCCTAAACCCAAAGTTAACCCAACATAGGGGAAGATAGGGCAAACTTTGTATTTAAGCTACTAATTCGAGGTTCCATTGACCCTAATTTAGAAGGTAAAGGTTTATCCCTCCTCCCTCCTCCCCACCTCCCCCTATAGGCTTAGGAGTTGTTCAAGAGAGCTTTTTAGTGAAGCCTTGAGCTAGCTTATTCAATGTCCACTTCACCATTAGTTAGAAGGTAAAGACTTCACCCAAGATTAACATTTCTAGGCTTCAATTTGATGCTATCCAGGAGAGATTTTTAATGGAACCTTCCTTTATGTGAATTATTGATAACTTATTGCCAAGCACGCAAACATCTTGGAGGTGGTGTTGGATGTTCTTTACCTATACAAACATCTTTTATAGTGGTTCAAGATGTTCAACCCATGCAGGAATTGCTGGGTATGTCTAAAATACTTGGGAAATTTGTTGCATGGGTGTGCTTAAATGTCAGTATGGCTATGTATATATGGACAAGGAGGATAATGCAAAAAACCTTTTGAATTGCACATACATGGGTAAGAGGATTTTGTTCCATAAAGGAGGTCTTTAGGATTCAAATACAATAGGTACCTGTATAATCTCAAGGAATAAAATATTCATATATCATGGGCATTAGAAAGGAAGTTGGAAAAATATGTTACATATTTTTCTGTGTTCTTTTGGAATTCTTTGAAAGGATGAGTTGTGCATGATGCAATACAATTGCATTTTGAGATCCAAAAGACTTGCATTAGGTTTAACAACATAGGCTTTGTAACAATATATTCATTCCAAGATCCAAAGGCTTTGCATTGGATTTAACCACAGATTTTATAACAATAAATTCATAAACAAAAATGGCAAAAAGAAGACAAAAATCAAAGAACTTAGAAGATTCTCATAAAGGTCTATTGTTTCCCTATTTGAATTGGATTAGTGAAATAAAACCTTCATGAGATATAGATTTGAAATTATGCATGGGTGTTTTATATGCAAATTTCAAGGTGCAGGACCAATTTTAGTGTTAAATTTTATTATAGGATCTTGAGCAATGTGGAGGAAGGCTTGTAGAAATTGGCACTGTGGTGCAATGACACATATTTATAGGCATGACCTCAAAATCAATGAAATATTTCTCTAATTTCTCCCTAAAAATTACAAAACACATTTTTTTAACATTAACTCAACCATACGGTGTCCATTGGTAATGAAATTTTGAAGTGTTAGAGGTTGCTTTCCATAATCTTCCCATCTGTTAAACACACATGGACAACAAAGACAATATGAAAGATAAATCATTCCATACAATTTTATTAACAAGAGATTTACATTTATAGTACATTATGTGACTCTTAGGTTTCAGATCCCAAGGTCTCTTGGACTGCTTTTGTCCATTCGACTTCCACACTAACCCATTGAGGATTAGGTGTCCAACATTCCCCCCCTTAATCCGACGGTTATGTATCAGTCCACGAAGAGAGCTGTAATACAAAATGTGCAAAAAATGCATGGCAGCACTAGGCTGAATGTGCTCTATGAAATGTTGGTATAAAGGGCGGTGGTTTAAGGATGACCACCAACACTGGAACGCTTAGTGCAGTTCCCGGAACTCTTCCAAAACTGGCAAGAAACTGAAGTTTTCTGCTAGAGGAAGTGATCCTATTGTTTTAAAGAGGGAAACCTTCAACCATAAAAGGGAGGTCTCACCCCGCATAAAAGGTAAAACTTCAACCTAAAAAGGGAAGTCTCAACCTGTGATAGTTTAAGGATGACCAACAACTCTGGAATGCTTAATGCAATTCCTGGAACTCTTCCAAAACAGGCAAGAAGCTGGTGTCTTCTGCTAGAGGAAGTGTTCTCAATTTTGCTCCTGGAACTCTTCCAAAACTGGCAAGAAGCTGAAGTCTTCTGCTAGAGAAAGTGTTCCAGATTGCCAACTGAAGGCATGCTCAGGGGCATCTTTGTCTCTGGCTACAACTCTGAAACTGATGTGGCAGGTTGTGGCTTAGGTTCGCTTGATGTGGCTTTGAAGCTTGTAGATGACCATCATTTCCCCCCCTGTCAGATACAAGGTGAGAAGATGGAGAAAACTCGACTGCAAGACTGTTCAATATTCTGGAACAAGTTCTGACATGTGTTTGGAATATCTTCTTGGCTGTTGATGCCCATTGCCAAGAAGCGATCCATCCTAGATGAATCTTTGTTCTTGTAGGACGTTTGTTTCTGAAGCATCTGTGTGAAGAATGACTGGTTTTATGACAGTGCTTACATGGATAAAAATCAAAACAATGATCTTTCAGATGGCCAACTCGGTCACAGTGTTGGCATTTCACAATCTGTTGTTGTTGTTGTTGCTGTGGAAGAGGGGCAGAGTCTGGAACAGCTGAAGCTGAACTGTCATGAGGAGCAGGTGAACTGTCATGAATGAATCCAACACTCTGAAACTGAATGGGCTTGGCATAGTCTGGAATATGAAAGGACAAGTCCTTGTCATATCCAAGACCAGTTTTGTGCTTGTTGTGGACAAGCTGTTCCCAAGGTCTAATGATGGGCTTGGGAAGTGCAGACTGAGTTTCTGCATCTGCATGTACAACTGCTGCTTTATTGGATTCTGGATCTGATTCAACCTCAATCTTACTGATTTCACCACTTGCTGGTTTAACCTTGAACAACATATTGTTTTGAGCAGAAAACAATTTGGAATGACAAATCTGTTGAAGCTCATCTTGTTGGAACTGAGATTCTAGTTGCAAAAAATCAATCTTTTCTTGTGCATCATGCAGGCAGGTCTGAATGTCACAAAGAGTGTCTTTGCTAACATTTACCTTTCCACCAATAGTGGAGTGTATTAGTGTATTCAGTAACTCTAATACATCATCAAATCTAGCCATTGTCTCAACAAAGAAATGAACACTCAACAATCCTAGTGGAGACTATAGCAAGTCTAGACAAACCCCAGCTATTGAAGATTTCAAAAATTAAGAATATTAGTTTGAAAAATACATTGTCCAATACCAGTCTTTCAGAGATTCTGTTCTTTAAATTCTGTAGAAATTTCACATCTGACTAGACTTTGTAGCTGATTCCTTCAAATTTTATAAAACTTGCCTCTATATCCCTTCTGGAAGCTCAGGAATGCAAAAAGAATAAAAAATCTGCAAATACCAGCAATGGAGACACGGTATACCAAGATACGCTTTGTATGGATGCACAACTAAATGAATTCTTTCTTCTTTGAAATTCGAACTTCAACTACAGGAATGGATTACATATACCTCTGATATATCAACTCTAATAATAACAGAGATCTGAAGTAGAATATACCAGCAAATGTTAGGAAGAACAGTGGCTGTAGATAAGTGTTATAACATCAAAGAAGCTCCATCATTACAGAGAAAACACCACAGTGATAATATATGCAACGTATTCAGCTCCAAGACAGAGAAATAAATATGGAGTGTCTTCAATATATTCACAGCGACACATCCAATGAGAAAGTTTGAGACCCTCTATAGCCGAGGTACATCACCAAACATCACTTCCAATAGTCTATACTCATTAAGATTTCAAGCACAGGTACAGTGATATGCTGCTCAACTGAAACAACCACAGAAAATACAAGTTTGTAGCCTTGGGGCTAGATCATTCTTTATGCTTTACAGCCTTGGGGCTAGATCATTCTTTATGCTTCAGCTCAACTGAAACAACCACAGAAAATACACGATAATACAAGCAATATACTACATATTATTGCATCAAGCCACGAAGAAAAGTTTCATGATATACTACGATGCACCATAAATCTCATATTCTCCACGATCCTGCACAGTGATAGCTTCTTTAACTTTACCCAGAATAAGGCATCTAAAAATAACAATTATTTAGTCAGCTGCCCGCCTTGCAGTAATGAACAGCCTGCATAGTTCTCAAGTCAATAATCAATAAAAATGAGAAGCCAGCACACTCTAGCACGAAGCTTTGATTTAGGAGCAGCTTGACCCGTTAAATTCTTCTCCCCGGATTGAGCTATAGGTACGACATGCCCGGCCACAAACTGTAATATATTGAATACTAAAATACAACGTGACGATGGTATTTGCTGATAATATGGCACAACAGGGGAAGTTCTTAGTTGGGCTTTTGTTAAACTCCCCTGATCAAACCTAATGCTTCTGGGGCTTGTTGAAGTTTATCCCGGATCATCAATCGTGATGAAAAACCCTGAACTTACTGATGCGCAAATCAAGCTACAACGCAAGCTGGATGTCTTTGACGCTTGGTTTCTCTCCCAGCAATTATGAATCCATGCAACACGAGCATAACGAAGGAGGCAGGTTCAAGTTCAGCTCTTCACTCACGTCTCTGCCCAAGAGCGATGAGACCCGCTTCAAACGACGGGATTGCTGGCCATGTCTAAGCAGATATTACACTCAAAATCTTTAGTAGTAGAAAGAGGAGAACTCACTTCGTCGGAGGCTTTTTCGGGACTTGTAGAGATTTCTGAGGGAATGTGTGAACAAGCTGTCGAGTTGCCAGTAAATCAGCGTAGATCCTACCTTTATTGCTATGGCAGCGCACCCATTTTTTTTTATCGCGATGATGGGCTGGCGCGAGAACAAGTTTGTGCACAGAACGGAACCAGTCGCAAAGCTGAAAATACGATGTCAAGCGTATGCTCTCTCCCTACTTCGAAGACGTCTGGCGGCACAATACAGCTAGAACCCTGAATCAATCGCCTTGCAGCCATTACTCGAGCACCACATCGCGGGAGATTTCGCGAATGAAAACTTTTCGTTGGAAGTGGCCCTGGACGCAAACAGGAACATGGAGCGCATACAATTTAAAACTCTTCCAGAGAGCAACCAGTTATGGATAAATGGGTTCACGCGGATGTGTTTGAACCCAGTGACCTCCGGCTAGGGCACAACAAACGCTGTCACAGAAGGTTAAACGTCAAGCAATCGCAGCACGCGGATTATGAAGGTCATAACCAGGGGCTTCAATTTGAAAACGACCAAAATTCCAAGGACCGCAATTTAATTTTGTCTGACACAGAGGCTTCTGCTTCCACGATTGTTACCGAGAACACAAGCACTGGCGAGAGCTCTAATTCCCGTATGTTTCCTTGCTGCTATTGCTCAACAAAGTTCTACAGTTCTCAGGCATTGGGAGGTCATCAGAATGCCCACAGAAAGGAGCGCAAAATGGCTAGGACGCACTATATATATGACGGTGGTATATGAGAGCCTTGAAACACAAACGGTAACGACAACGCAGTATGAGTGGTATCGAGTATTACAATAGACTGGAGCTGCAGAGCCGTTGGGTGGAGGCGTAGCGAAGGGAATTCATACCACCAGATTCGGATGCCTCAATGCAGCGAATCGATTCTTCAACGGTAGAATAAAATGCACAGAGAATGATGGCAAAGATGCGCAGATGACTGACCATAGCAGTGAAGACTGTTACCCTGGGACCTGCGCTCTGAGCAGTGGAGCAGACCAGGAGTTACAAGGACAGATGTGTAGTGCTGGCCAGATTATCTCAGGACAGAGCGCATGCAGTGTAGCGGCTAATTATATGGAGTAGCAGCGCAGACATTGTCAGGCAGTAGAGGCGCAGGAAGGCAAGGTGCTCAGTAGTGTCAAGTATGCGTGGAACGTTACAGATAATGAATACCAGGCCAGCGCTATTCAAGGGAGCTCAGACACAGGTAATGAAGACCACGCTGATATATTTGAGTTTGCAGATCTACCACGCCAGTTTTACTATTACAGGATTATGGGTAGAGGTGCAGCACTGATATGCACATAAAAAGGCCACAGAAAAACAAGCGGCTCTGATACCATGTTAAACACACATGGACAACAAAGACAATATGAAAGATAAATCATGCAGTACAATTTTATTAACAAGAGATTTACATTTATAGTACATTATGTGACTCTTGGGTTTCAGATCCCAAGGTCTCTTGGACTGCTTTTGTCCATTCGACTTCCACACTAACCCATTGAGGATTAGGTGTCCAACACCATCAAACATTAGAATGAGATTCAATGATTTGGTATTCCAAAGTGGAAAAATATAGATGGGTCTATGATCTGTACACTGTCATGGATATTCCATTGGATAATTTGTTACAATAGATCTGATAAATTATACTTAAAAATCTAAAATCTACACTATGAGGGTTTATTTCTCTTTAGATTTATGGATCTATAAATTACTGTTTATTGCATATGCATGCAAATTACAATTATGTAGAAAATATATAGTAGCGAAATAAAAACTAACAAACCACGATTTGACACACAATATAACATGGAAAACCCTTTCGGGAGAAAACCTAGCTAGAAGATGAGGTCGCTATGCTCTCTTTCTCTAAGTAGAAAATGACTGCAAGTACAAAGAAGTAAGGCCTATGGCCCATGGACTACTACAATGCATAAATCCTCTTCGCGTGCTCTCTCCTTATCTCTTTTGGCTACTCTGCTCATTTATGGAACAAATGCACTCGAAATGAATGGAACCCCTTTTCCTCCTCGTGGCTTGGTTATAACACAACCCAATATCCTACTAGAGTCTTCTTCAGCATGATCACATGTCTAGC
Organism: Pinus tabuliformis; assembly: GCA_031772625.1. NCBI lineage: Eukaryota > Viridiplantae > Streptophyta > Pinopsida > Pinales > Pinaceae > Pinus > Pinus tabuliformis. The sequence continues at coordinate 1,176,466,990 of CM062813.1, forward strand.
CCCTTTTTCATGAGTAATTGGGGTTGACGTGGCATCCTCTAGAATTATGGTGGTGAAAATAGGAAGGTTGATTTATGAGTGACATAACTTTTGCATACCGACTCCGATTCAGACGATTCTTTCGTCATTGGAAAGGTCTCTATGTGTAGAATATGAAAAAAGGTGTTGTCCTAAAGTAACAAAGTTTTACCCCAAAAAAAGGTTGTTTGATGCCTCAAAATGTTCCCGGAAGGTTTAAGACCCCAATTTGTCAAATGGGTTCTGCTGGTAAAAATGGTCCTATGAGCTAATTCTTCCACTTTCTCCACTTTGAAAGCATTGAAATGGATGAAAAACAATATAATGATCCAATTCCATATCAATTTATTACCTTTTGGGGAAATGAAGCACTAGAAGCCCAATCCTCCCAAAAGGCATAGGGTGAGGCTATGAAAAGAGGAGGGATAGATTTTCTTTTGTTGTGTTGGGACTCTTTTTTATTTTTATTTTTATAGGAGAGTGTAAATGTGGTGGCATGACTAGAGTTCACAATAATCTTAAGTTGTGAGTGTGTTATAGCATTGAATATATCTTTACTTAAGAGCAAAATCAAGTTATTGCATTGAAGTGTTGGGGTTTTCCCATTGGGTTCTATAGGATACATCGTGTGTTGATGGTGTGCATCTTTCTATCTTTACATTTAGTTTCCTTGCTTATCCAATTTTTATTGATTGCAACATGCATGTTAGTTCTAATGGGGTACATCAATCTACATGTTTGGGCATAGATTTGAATATAACAAGAAGTATATTTAAATTCCAAAATGTAGTTATTATCTCAAGATATGCATGAGGTTTTGCAACAACGATAGACTATGCAATTACAAGTCATATTGGTATTAGAGCCCAAGGTCGAGAACACTTGGTGAAAAACATGCAATGTAAAAACCCATAGTGTACACTAAAAGAGTGGAGAGCCATTGCTACAAGATTTAGAAAGAATCAAACAACTAAAATAGTTCAAGGAAGACCCTAGAGTTAGGCTTACTTGGTTGGAGCAAAGTATTAATGTAATAATTGAGATGGTAAAGAAAATTTTGGTAACGAGGGATAAAGAGAGGCATTCAATGCACTCTAAGCATGAAGAATAAGGCATTGATCAATCCAAAGGTGAGAAGGTTGGGAAATCGTGACTTTTCCCTCATCTTTTAACACTCTATCCAAGGTTGAAGCAAAGATTACAATAACATCATATAATGGTCAAGTTGACATGAAGGACTCAATTGTTGCTTGAATAGTGAGAGGTATATTCAACATGTATAAAATAAAAGAAACACAAGATTTTTTTCATCCATTTAAAAATGTATAGACATGCTTTAATATGGTGCATCAATTATGTAGATACTTTATGGTAGGGAAAGAGGCCCAGGATGACAATGAAATAGCACTCCAAGGAAATGTTGAAATACAATTCTATCCTATAGGCTATAAGGAGGCACAAATCATAAGGTGGCAATACCACCAAGAAGAAAAAGGAAAAAGTGCCCAAGAATACGTATATGTCCTAGAAGCAAGATAACATGTTGGGTATCTCCCTAGAAGAACTTTGGGTAGCAGTGAAATACTTTGAAGGCCTACATAGTCATTTTTGAAGGCAAATGCAATTTTTGAATGTAGAAACCATAGATGAAGTGAGCAATAAGGTTTTCCAGCTCAAATTGGATACCAAAACAAACCACAAAAAGAATAAGAGCAAACCACCAAGAATAGAGGTAAGAAAATTGTAGTGACAACCCAAAAAGGGAATTATTTCAATAAAAATTGTAGTCATTGTGATGTGGATGGAAATTGATGAGACGTATTGGTGTCTTCATCTAGAAATACACGTGAAAAGTCACAAGTCTAAGAATGGAGCAACGATAGTGTTACACAGTGATTTGTCACTGTCTCCCTGTCAGTCACCCTACTGTGTCAAGAATTCACAATAATCAAGTCCATGCCTACTGAACTGGCCAGAAACCCACTTTTTCCAAAGTTTTCCTCATCAGCGCGTCTGTTTCTAAAATACCCGCGCTGACTGGCGCTTCATAACAAACCACGTGCGCTGCCAGCGCGGAAGCACACGTCTTTTCCGCGCTGATCGAATTTCATGACCAGCGCAGCCTATGTTTGTATCAACCCGCGCTGACCACAGCTTGACCGTTATTGCCTTGCGACGTCAGCGCGCCAGACCAGTTATGCACCCGCGCTGATCCAGTTTGGGCGAATTTGTTCCAACAGCCAGCCTTCCAGATAACTACAGGCTTGGTTGTTAGTCTTGTGAATGTCGCCTCCCTTCTATGGCATGTCTGTTCGACCCTTTGCAACTACTTCCCTTGGAGATAAGCTCATCCTTCCACCATTCAAGAAGACTCATTCTCTTATATAAACCTCTACCATTACCATGAGCAGCTAGTTGGATATAGTTTGGAATAGCTTGGATTGTGTGGAGCTTATAGTGCTCAGATTGCTGCTACTATAGGTAGTTGGTGTGATAAGTGTGGAAGTGATTGATAGCTTAGGGAAGGTTGTGTTGAGTTGCTTGTGTGAGAGAGAGAGTTTCTTGTCTTGGGAGAATCATTTCCAAGGGTGAATGCTTGAGAGACTTGCTGACTGGCCCCTCCTGAGAAGGATATCGACGTCAGAACATTTGGTTGTACTCTTCTCTGTTTTGATTAATAATAGATGACTACTATTATTGTTCCATTCTCATTTTTCTATGCAATGATTAGTGTGAATTACATCCTTTCTGACTGATGTATAGTTGCTTTTATTAGATTTCACGCTTGTGTTTGTCTTCTCTTCGTGTGTGCAGGTATCTATTCGCGGAGATCGCGGAGGATCGTGACCGACCAGAGCGAAGGAGCGAAGGTGGCATCTCTTCATCAAACAACAGCGTTGGAATCCAAGTAGGTGTTCTTTTCCTACCTTTTAATCGCAACTAGGAACTTGCATAGTAGCATTGACTGATTGTTGCTAGACCCATTCTGGGCTAGTAGGGATCGCCTCTATCCGTAGAGGGGATTTGCCTCTCCAACAATTTGGCGACTCCGCTGGGGAGTTCAGCCTTTTGTCTCTTGAGTCCATTTTTGTGTTTGAATTGGATTGTTCTCTCTTTTCGAGATTGGAGTTTGGTTCTCTGCTTTTTAGACTTCCTGGTTCAGTCTGGGAGGTGTATGAATTGTTTAAAGAGTTCTGGCCTTGGTTTGGGAGTCTTTGGCTTGTTTTTGCCTCTTTTTTACCCTCAGCGCGGTTTATATCAAAACAGTTGCGCTGACAGCGCATAGCTGTTTCTTTAAACCTGTTGTCATCGTGCTTGTACGAATAACAGTCGCGACGGTTCTGAAATCGAACCAGCGCGCTTTATCCGTGTCCTTCCGCGCTGACAGCGCCAAGTTGCTACGCGTGACCTAGTTTCAGCGCACAGTTGCTGAGCGCTACCCGCGCTGATCCTGTAAAACTCAAATTGTCTCAGTTTTACCTCCTGAGCCTGTTGGTTTGTCTTTCTCCAGCTCTTTTCACTTGGTTTGTGGCTTGATATTCATTGTTTGAACTGTTGCACACCTGTTTGCAAAGCCTTGTCGAACGAATTTCGTTTTTGTGACCCGTGACCTAGTGCCATCGCCCAGTTTCCACTGGACCGACCTTGTTTTGTTCACTTGTTCACTTGTTCGCAAAAGTTCGTTGCTGCTTGCCTTTGCTATTACGCGAAACCTTCCTTTTTGCTTTCTTTGCTCGGTTGTTTAGGTGGTTGTCCTCGAACCAGTCTTTCGGTTGTTTCGGTCACTCCTCACCACCCAGACATAGATTACAATTGCTTGGGTTCAACCAGCTCTTTTCACGCTTGTTGTGTGTTCCATTGAGTGATTTTTTGTGTTCTTTACTCAGTGTTATTGTCTCTCAAAATTCATTGTAAGTGCATTATGTCATTGAAAAGAAAATCAAACTAAAATCTTTTGCATTCAATAGTTAATCAAAGGAAGAGCTTTTTGTTAATTTGCATTCTCAAAAGAAAAGTCTCATTTCTTTGTCATTAGCTGCATTAGATTGTTTGAGCTCGTTTTTTTTTATTGAAAGCTCTTAACCCTCTCATAGTTAGAATTCATCGAACGAAATGGTATCCTTTGGAATATGGCTTGCATCTAGGTAGTTGTGAGAGATCACACGATAGGGCCTGAAATCGAAACTTAAATTCAAGATCAACCATAAAATGAACTGAATTAACCTAAGAACGCATTGGAACTAAACACAAACATCTAGAGGTCTAGGTTAGAGACGTGTTCCGACGTCTTTAAACATAATCACTATTGTTTCACATTATGGTTGGGTGATTCCTCCTTCTGTGACTCGATAGTGGTCTAACACGGACTGTGCTCCCACGTATCGTCGCGTATATAGGGAGACCCCACTAGGCTTTTATCCTTGATCCATAGGAAGCCGAGTCTGCCGCCTTGTGAACCGTAACGCATCGAACACAGCATTCGGGAAGATTGACTGCAGTACGGAAAGTCCTTGGTTCTCATACGATTGCTGAGGTGTATAAGCAATTTTACGGGTCGCTTGGTAAACCCTTTACCTAGAGTCTCAAGAGCAGTCACTTTTGATCTTTTTCGGACTCCCTAAAAGAAAAGGTGCATGTGAGCGTCTTGTCACTTCGTGCTCATTAAACATTCGAAGGAGACTGGAGTCATCTTTTCGTCCTTTTCTCGACTCTTGAAATATGAAAACGTCAAGTTTGGTTCCTGTGTTTTAAAAATTTATTCGGCCACGATAACATCCCCTGGTTAGATCTTGCGTGCGTTAGCTTGAGTAGGTTTCTTTTCGTTTCTGATGGCAACTTTTCCGGGGTTCACTAACCCAGGATCCCCTCCTGATGGGAACCCGGGTCATTTCCCTCCTCTTGGGAATGTTGGTGCTCCGTATATGGCAACGTTGTCCCTACCAGGGTTAACTGTCGGGTTGCCTGTGTGGTTGTTTTCAACCTCTCTGGTCCCTGTCGTGTCGGCTGATGGTCCATCAGTCCCTCCACCTGCACAACATCATGTTGATCCTAAGGTGGATCCCTCCCCTTCGACGCCTTCTTCTACGTCTTCCTCTTATACTTCGCCTGGTGAAAGTCTCGATTCACATAACCAGGTGGCTAAGAAGAAGAAGAAGAAGACCAAGAAGAAGAAGTCTCCTAAGGGAGAGCTTACACACGCCGTCCCCCCTTCAAGTCCAGCTATCCACTCCAGTATAACTGAAGTCGGATCACCTTCTGCTCCTCCGCGGAAGGTCAAGTTTCCTTGTCGATTATGCAAGGAGGACCATCTTCTTTGCGATTGTCCTGGCATCCCCAGGATACTAGAAGTATGGTCGCATGATCCGGCCCACCCCTCCTCGTCCACTGAAGCTCATGGCGATGCTACCTTATCAGTCGGGAATGGTAAGGGAAAAGGGAAGGTTCGCTTCCCCTGTCGACTTTGTGAAGGCAGCCATTCCCTTCACCTTTGTCCGCTCATGGATAAAGCTTCCAGTGTCTTGGAAAGTCTTTCAGCTCCCTCACCCCAACTCCCTGCTGGATATCAGCGTCTTTCTGCTACTGCTGATCATCCCCCTCCCGATAAAGAGATTGATTCGCATTCTTCTCTTGTTCAAACCCCTCTTCCTAAACCTGGCTGTATTCAGCCGGCCCTCGACCAACCATTGGTCGGGAAGGGTGACGACTCGTGTCCATCACCTGTCGATCATCCTGTTTCGGAAGAACATCATTCCCATGTTCTTCTCGTCTCTTCAGAGTCTCATGAACCCGGAAACGACTCTCCCATCCCGGCAGCCTCAGAGACTCCTGATTCGGTTCCTTCAGAGCAGGGGGGCAATCATATGATTCCCCCACCAAGTAGTTTAGTCGTTTCCTTCGACTGGAGTCGTTTGACTACTCCTCCCCTTCCGTCCCATGTGCCTTTCTGGGTCACCGCCTATGCCTGCAATATGGCGCTGCCTGGCACTGTGCTGGATGAAGGGGCATCTATTAGTCTTATGCCTGTTACTACTTGGCGAACGTTGGGTTCCCCACCACTCGTGCCTATCGCACCGAATCTCACAGCTTTTGACGGAGGGACTAGTCAGCCATTAGGGATCCTTCCGAAGTTTCCTATTACTTTGGGAGGCAAGACTGTCTATATAGACGTCTCGGTTACCCAAGGTTCTTTAGACTTCAGTCTTCTCCTCGGTCGTGATTATGTGTATGCCATGGAAGCCCTTGTTTCTTCACTTTTCCGTGTGGTTTGCTTTCCACACGATGGAAGAATAGTGATGTTCGATCAGTTATCGTTCGTTCGTCCACAAGCTCCTCCGGCACACTTGTCCTTCCCTCCTGGTTTTCATCCACCAGTTGCATCCGCCTCACCGCAGATCAACTATGTGGCCACCTACCCTGTGCCTGTATCCAGTGATGACACCGTCGTGCATAGTGTCCTGGGGGCATTAGGTCCTGATTTCCAAGATGTCGGCCTTCCTTCTGGAGCCGCCTTCTTGGGAACCTCCACTTCCCGTTCTTTATGATGAAGTCTGGATGGAGCACGGTTCCTTGTCTTGTGTCAAGCTCGCTAAAAAATGAAACAAGGAGTTCCGAGGATAGTTTTGCTAATGTGTCAACCTCGTTAAAACAATGAAACATGAGCTCGTGCAATTCGAGCAAAATTACCATTATGTCAATCTTCCACCCATTTTCAATGGCTCGAAGCTTGGGGGGCATGCACCTCGAATTGAGACACGATGCTGGGGGGCATGCCCGTGTTTACCATCAAGCATAGTTTGCATGTATATACGTGCCTTTAAGCTTGCACCAAAATAAAATCCATGTTCAAAAAGCATAGTTTGCATACGTGGTCATCATGTGTGTTTTCAAGCTTTCGTAAAAATAAAATATATGTGTGTGTGTAAATACATTCCATCATGGGTCGTTTGTTATGCATTAGATACATCAGATCACATGTGTGTCGAACAGTCGCATAGCATATCATTACATGAAGGAAAGATCCATCTAGGAATAGGCACATGCATATAAAATTTTTCAAGCATAGTTTGCATGCGTGTCATGTGTGCTTTTAAGCTTGCATTCAAAAATTAAAATACATGGGTCATGTGTTGTGCAATTCATACATAAGATTACATTTGTACTGAACATTTGCATAGCATAAAAAAAAACATCATCACATGTAACAAGATCCATCCAAAAAATCGGTATGTATAAATATATATATCGGGTGGCGCACTGAGGCGCTCAAAAATAAATGTACGTGTCAAAAATAGAGTCACTGTCCTCAATACATCCGAGACATATGTCTCTCAAAACATCAGTGGAAGTAAACCTAGGCGACTACTGTGCTGGGTTATTCTCTCTGTAGCATACAGCTGCTCGCGCCACCCGCCTCAAAAGGCGGTGCATCCTGGGTGCCACCCCCACCGTGTGGATCTGGTGCTCTATAGGGACCTCCTCGACCCCCTGGTAGTCCGGTACACCCTCCAGCAACCCCTCAAGGTTGCGAGCTATAGTCTCTGTAGTGTCAACTCCTGGAGGAACTAAGGCCAGGGCTCCAGCTCCTTGCCCCTCCCTCCGTGCTGACGGGGCTAGGCCAATAGGTCTCGCGGGTCCCACATCTGCACACAGTGACATCTGTCAAGACATGTACATGAAAAACCAAAAACATCAAAAAATATTAAAATGAGATCAAGTGACATACCTCCATCATCCCAGTGCTCTCTGGCGGGCAGTGGCATGTCAGGGTCGTTGCGGAAGTCCATGCCCGCATATGGCCAGTCCTCGACAAAGATGACCTGTCGCTCCAACCACTCTCTGAAATACACCCCCCAAGCCACTGGGCGACCACCACCTCCACGTGGCATGACGCGGGCCCATCGACTGGCCCTCGTCTCCCGAGGACCTCTAGGTGGATCCACAGCCATGGTCTGTAGCTGTAGAGCCGGCACCCGCTCCAGCATGAGCGGCAGAAGAAGCGACCCATACGCGAACTGCTTCGTCTCTCCACGACGGCAGTTGCTCAGTTGCCTCTTCATGCTCGTCGTCACAGCAGTCGCCCAGTTGAAAATGGTGGGCTGTAGGCACTCCAGAGCTAGTAATAGTTGGTTCTTCGAGGCCTCATGGTTGGCCAAGGAACCCGCTGCCCGTGTCACTAGGAAGAGTATAGTGCGGAGAGGCATGTCTCGCACTGTCGGGATACCAACCTTCCCGCTCCGTGTCTTTGCAGCTCCTGGGCATACTCTAGCCATCAGCTGGTCCAGAGTCTCACCGCTGGGTCGCTGCCCCTCCAGGATGGGCATCTGGCCCCGGCGCGACAAACCAGTCAAAAAGTAGATATCCGAAGCATCAAACTCGATATCTTGGCCGCGGATGGTGAATTTCCCATCTACTGGGTTCCAAGCTCTGATCAGGAACTCCAGCAAGTCAGGTTGCGCCCTCAAGCGCGGAGTCAGGAAGAATTTTAAGAAACCGCATGCCCGCATTGCATTCCGGCATTCGGCAAGTGCATATGCGGCTATATCCTCGTCATCATGGGCTCTCTCTTGCCACACAAAAGCCATTTTGCCCTGCAAAGCCATGAAGAAACATTAGAATGCTGTTTGTGGAAATTTATACGTTCATTTTATTAAAAATCATTTTTTTCCGCGCCAGCGCGACTGTTTTTAAAACAGTCGCGCTGAAAATGGCGCCTCTGTGTTTTTTCATTGGGTCAGCGCGGAAGCACACGTGTTTTCCGCGCTGACCCAAAAGGTGGTACGTGTAAATTTAAATCGATCAGCGCGGTCCCGAGCGGGAAATCCGCGCTGACCGAGAGCGCACCAACGCTCAAAGAATTTGCCCAAATGGGCAAATTCCACCGTTAAATTGCTACCAAAAGGAATCAAAATGCAAGGCAGGGAGAGGAGAACCTACCTGGAAGAAGCTGCCGGATGAATGGTGTCCGCACGGGCTAGAAATCGCTCCGTCAACTTTGCAGCTCCTCAACGTTCTTCACGACCCAAAATGGTAACAATGGTAAAAAATGACTTTTACCCCCCTATTTATAGTAAAAAATTCATAATTGACTATATTTTCTTATCTATATGGGTTTTTGTCACCTTTTTACCATGGATTTAGCACTAGTGTCACTGAATTATGCCTGTATGCATGTTTTAATATGTTTTTTACACATATCGAACGGATTTATGCGGGTGGTGTTCTTGTGCAGGTTCAGGTAACCGGCGTGGTCATAACAGTTCTTCGTGCACTTGGTCCCAAAAAATGTCGTCTTTGAGCTCTTTTCCGACACGAATCAAGAAAAGATTGTCGAGCCTCCTTTCAGCTCGTTAAAAGGAACGAGAGGCGGTCGTTTTAAGCTCCTTTTCTACCGTTGAAGTTAAAAAGATTGCCGGGTGTTCGTCGTTTCGCACTCGTTATTGGCTCCAAAACAACGTGCTTCCGACCGCTTTTTTACTTTTTCGGGTCGAAGGCACTATTTACGAGAAGTACTCCTCGATCGTAATGGTCGGGCGGTTCTTTCGAGCATTGTTTTATACTTTTTCGGGCTCGAGAGACACAACTCTACGAAAAAGGACCCCCCTGGAGTCTCCTTTTCCGCTGTCTTTTCAGACTCTCTAAACAAGAAAAGACGCCGAGTTTTTCCTTTGTCAGGCTCGTTAAACACTTGATGACATCGGGCATTGTCGGAATGACACTCTCCAAGCATATGCTATCCCCGTCAAGCTTGTCATCCAAAAATAACCGGGGTACCTGCCAGAAATGGTGGGGAAAATGGAACTGTAATAATTGTCGTGTCGGCAGTATGTCGCTCTTGAACATGGCACTGGTCTGCATTCGTGTCGGGTGGGAATTCCTCATTTCATTTCACCATTGACCTCCGTGGGTATGGGTTATCCTATTTGACCTCTCATTTGCTCATTGCCTCGTCATCATACCCTCTGCTCATTTGATGTCAGATACTGCCAAATCCACTGTCGTGCCGCCGATATGTTCAAGAGAAGTTGACCTCTGCACTAATACAACCTCATCTGCTATCTCACACAAATCATTTTACCTCTGTCTCGTGTCGACGATGTGGGAAACATCATGGCCCACCTTCGATCAAGGTCACTTCCTGTCGACTTCAACTCATTATCCAGGAAGGCGACTTAGAGACTCCCTTCAGGTGCCTTAGAGCCTGCATGCCTCAATGGCAGGTTCTTCGTGTTCGACGAGAGGTTTTCATCATTGGCCTCCGATCGAGCGATTCTGCGGGTGTTCGACGCCAGCTCATTGATTCGCACGCCGCGGATTGTACCTATAGTACCTTGAGGACCATTGTCATTATTGGTGGTACCTCTCGCGTCTGTTAACAGTTTTCATCATTGACTGGTAATCAGACGATGTTCAAGCATGTTCGACTTCAGCTCATGTATTCACATGCTTGGACTTGTACTTTATTCGGGTCGGGACGGAGCGTAAGACCCTGGATCTCTGTCTGTTATGGTCCAGGTTGCGATTTTGTGGATGATCATTACATGACTCATTGATGGATGGCTGCGCCCATACCTGAGTCTTCATGGATGGCTGCGACCATACCTTATCATTACTATGGTCTCTTTAGCTGGGTGGCTGCGTCCATTCCACAGACCTTTCGCATGTCTTTCGGATGGCTGCGCCCATGCCTAGACTGCATGTACTTGATTATCAGAGTATTTCGTCCTCCTGGTGGTGTTCCAGTTCGGCGAGTTTTGTAAAGCATCTCACCCCTCCCACTCTCTCGGTCTTCATGCTTTAGGGGGCATCTGTTACACAGTAATTTGTCACTGTCTCCCTGTCAGTCACCCTACTGTGTCAAGAATTCACAATAATCAAGTCCATGCCTACTGAACTGGCCAGAAACCCACTTTTTCCAAAGTTTTCCTCATCAGCGCGTCTGTTTCTAAAATACCCGCGCTGACTGGCGCTTCATAACAAACCACGTGCGCTGCCACGCGGAAGCACACGTCTTTTCCGCGCTGATCGAATTTCATGACCAGCGCAACCTATGTTTGTATCAACCCGCGCTGACCACAGCTTGACAGTTATTGCCTTGCGACGTCAGCGCGCCAGACCAGTTATGCACCCCGCTGATCCATTTGGGCAATTTGTTTCCAACAACCAGCCTTCCAGATAACTACA